>VWZY01006684.1:79494-140208 GCA_013399075.1 Chloroceryle aenea | reverse complement strand
TCTTTGAAGGTGTCAAGTATTGGCCCAGGCTGCCCAGGGAAGTGGTTGAGTGATCATCCCTGGAGAGATTTAAAAGACATGGAGATGTGGTGCTTAAGGACACGGTTTAGTGGTAGAGTTGGCAATGCTGGGTTAACTGTTGAACTGATCTTAAAGGTCTTTTCCAACCAAAATGATTCTAAGAGAGACACAGACATACATGAACAAATCCAGTGAAAGGCCACAAAAATTACCTGGTCCATCTGACATACAGGGAGAGGCTGAGAGAGCTGCGACTGTTGGATTTCAAGAAGTGGGAGTCTTAGCTGCGAGGTCAGTGTCATTGTGTAGGATGTGGGTGGTGGGATCACCTTACCAATATGTATAAATGCCTGATTGGGCAAATAAATAAGAGGAAACCAGTTTCTCAGGGCTGGAACAAGTTGAAATACTATTAATTTAAGACTGTCAAATGGGCATGTAGCCATTAAGCTTCTGTTTAATGCTTGTAGGTTTTCCAACAGAAAACCTCTGACTGAAGGCCAGGGAAAGATAGTCTAATGTGCCTTGCGTTTCTGAAGGGTAGGTAACTTCATTAGGAAGAGACTTTACTTACCATTAATAATTTGATCAGGGGAGAATGGAAGGTATAGAAAGGAAGGGAAAAAGGAGTGTCTTTGCTTCTTCTGGACATTAGAGGATACCAGCAAGAAAGACCAAGCTTTGAAGTTACAAAGCTGCTATGCACTAATACTTAGCAATGTTTGAGATCAGATTGCCCACCAAGAAAAAACAGGAAGACAAACAAATTCAACTCACATATTAATTCTAAGCAGATGCTAAAAATAGCGCATGTATTTTTAAGCAAAGGTCTAACAGTATATGTGGGCCATTGTAGGATCCTTCCTAATTGCCCTTTATGTTACTGCAGAAGGGTGAATAGTTCATTAAAAATAATGCTAAGATGACATATCCTCAGTAGGAATTGCCAGAATGGTATGCTTGTTCATTTCAGTGTTGCCAAGTCTTGCTGTTTCCAATCATGTGCTGTTAATACACATGCGTATTTTGGTGACTTTATGTTCAATTACTGTAAAACTTTGTATTCAGACTACAGCCTTTTCGAGTTCCTTCGCTGGCACACACTGTTGTGCTGCTGGCATCCCTGCACGGCAGTAGTATCACTGTTTTTTCCTCCAGAAATCCTAGATGTTAAACCCATTACAATAATAGTTTATCACATCGTTCATGCAAAACATAGTGGTACCTGTATTTAGGATGAAAGACATAGATTAACACAAAGCCCTGATCTTTTGTCTAAACAAACAGATATCTACACAGATAATTTGGAAAGACTTTAATCAACTTCATTATCTATCATTTTTAATTAACTGCTTATGGCAATAATAAATTATTGTATGTTAGCTGAATTTTATATAGTCTAGTTGGATGACTGTTTCCAGTGTGACATAATCAGGGATGACATTCACTTGACCACAGCATAAATTGCAGTTGGCCTGGAATGTTAATGTATAATATAATCACAATAAAATAAAGATTTTCAATGGATGAGATAAAGCAAAGTGAATGATTACATTTTTATCTTATTGCAGTTATCTACAGGCTGGCAGAATTGTTGTGAAATACCAGGCAGGCTAATAAAATAAAACTTAGGAGATCAAGAGTTACATAAATAAATAAATAAAATGGCTATGCTTCATTGTTCCTGTGATTGAATTTTCTCGTTTGAAATGTCAGGAGACTAAACCATTTTCTTTATTTAGAATGTGCATCACTTGATTAAATTTGTACTATATTGTAGAATCAAAACCCATCACTGTTCCATTGCTAGAAATTGTATTTGGGTTATAAGCAAGATATAAAAGAAAATGTTGCAACTTTGTGACAAGTTTATAAGACCTAATGTTTTTCTGGTTTAATGAACTGTCGTCTTGAAAGCCTGAGCCCTGCTTTTCATTGAGAAGTAGTAAACATTGCTGTACATTAACTGCCAACAAAGAATGTGCATACACCTGTGATATACCTATGTTTGTGTCCCTGAATATGCTAAAAATTACAGTTGGAAAGTATTTAAGATGGTATCCCTGAATATCAGCAAAACATCCTGAATTAATTTACATGCAAAAGCATTCTGTTTTAATAGTATACCTGAAGTCTTACTGAACCTGAGTTGTATGATAGGTGCATTATGGTACATGGTTCTATTTAAGTAGGTATTGATTGTCAAGAATGCATAATCTCACCTTAATTCGGCTGAATGCACTATTTTCTTTCATTTCTGAAGTTATGTGTGAGACACCATATATATCATTTTATCATCTTAGTTATTGCTGTGCATTTATCTCATTGGCTGATGTCAAAACATCATGTAATAATGTCTTGTAAAGACTGATGGGACCCATTATGCAGCATCAAGAATATTCTAGACAAGATTAAGCACCTTATTTTTCTAATTTAGAGGGCGGTTGCGTGCATTACTCGGCAAAAATACTATTGTTCTTCTGATGCTTGGCTTTTAAGTGAGCTATAGCAGAACTGTGATTTCATTTGGCTTGCTCTAAGAAGGAAACCTTTGTTTTTAGAGTTTTTCTTCCTGAGTAAAGGATATTACATGCTGGATAACATCCAGTGGTGGAACCGAGCTACCAAAGAAGGCATTCTGCCATTCCTTGCAATTTTTATTGAGTCACTGGAAAACATAATAATCTAATCCTGAAGTTGCCTGTGTTTGTTGCTTCAAAGAAAACCATTTTTCACAAAGCAAACCAGTACATCCAACTTCACTGTTCTGCAGGCCAACAGATTATTTTTTTCCATTGACATATGTGAAAATCAGGAATGATTTTTTAGACTACTGTTTTTCGCTAATGTTAGTAAACGATCTTGCCTCTGTCATCAGATCTTTTGGCGCTACTTTTTCAGGTGCTTTCTCTTCCATTTTCATGTGTTAAAGGATCCTGGAAGAATTCTGATTTCAAATAGTACTGGTTTAGATTAGCATTTGTTTAACTTTGCTAATTAAAGAGTATTTTGCAGTAAATCACAAATTGAAAGGAAAGGCAACATGGATTTTAGGTCTCCCCAGAAATAGTGTTCTTTGATCTTCCCTCCAGTGTCCTTCTCATTACAATTTGCTTCACGGAACTCTGAAGAAGTTTGAAGTCCAGTGTCCCTATTGAGCATGAACACGGTCAATGCTTTGCCTTCTGTTTAATCACTGCAGCATTTGATTACAAGGTTCACACATGCTTTCTGCCTCATGGACAGCTCATGTACTCTTAATTCTCTCTGTCCCAGCGCTAGGCAGTAACTCTGTTTAATCAGTGGCTGCTATATGAGGTCTTCCTAAACCCTTCTTTCATCCTTTAGAGAAATTTAATAATAAATGTAGTTAGGTGCTAATAACATGCAAAATAAGAGTACATAGAAAATCCAACTTGGTGTATAATGATGAAAACAATGGAGTGATATATTAAGTGATACACAGGTACAATGATGGATAAATTCTACTACATACATATTATCAATTCTAGGTAAGAGGGACATAATCCACAGGTGTGTAAACTTTAAGTTTTCTCATTTTCACAAGCAAGAATGTGACATTCTTGCATATTCATATGTGCTTTCACACTGTTATATCTCTGGAGTGCTAAAGAAAGTGTGCTTGTTCTCCCTCCATCTCTCTCACACTGTTTCTCACATTTATGTAATGCTTTTAAACCATATTACAATAGGCACACAGAACTTCTCTTTTAGGGAAAGGACAAAGTGGAGAACAAACCACACCTAGCAAATACTAGTCACATTGCCTAATGCCCCTCTATAAGAAGATTGGGTAACACAGTGTTGAGAATGATGTAAGTAATCACATTTAAAGTATGTGTGTATCTCGTGACTCAGTAGTGAGATGCCCACTGAGATGAACTGTGTGTAATCTTTAACTAACAGGTTTCAGATCTGGGTGACTGCATGTTCCTTCCTCTTGGCAGCGAGCTTTGGGTTAAATCTCCCTAGATAGATAAACCACTAAAATATGTTGCTGGTGTTGCAACATCCTTCGTGTCCTTAATAATGGTTATATCATCAGTCACCAGTGTATGTGGATGTTTTTGTGTGCAAATATAGGTATAAGGATTATGTTTTATTTGGACAGAACTATATCAAAAACGATTTATGCTCACCTCAGGTTTGTGTCTTAATTTATAGAATTACTTAAACATGTCAATCTTTCTAAAGGAGGGAGTTAGATAAGGCATTATTTTCTCCATGTCAAGGAAGCAAATTTCTCCTAGAGATGAAAATAGTAGTGCAAATCAGAAAGAGGAAGGGTGAGAATTGTGAATATAATCTTCTAGACTCTAACTTATTCCACTCCGGGCACCTATTTCCTATTTTATGTACAAGCCTCGGATTTCTTTGAAAATCGTGGTCCTGCTATTTTACATTTTTTACATTTCAAGCCTGAGGTGGTATTGGTGGCAAACCTGTGGCAAGCTTTAAAAATGTTTGTGAAATTTTGAACATTGCTGTCACAGCTGTCTAATGTAATCAGACGTTAAGCTTCAGGGCAAGGGCTGCACTTAACCCTGCACCCAGTACAATGGGATTTCCAATCTGAGCTTGGGTTCATAGACAATACTATCATAAAAATGATTAAGAGGGACAGAAGTTAAAATAATGTTGATGACATGGCTTTGATGACATCCCTGGGGGGATTATTCATCACAGCCTAACGAGATCATTAGGAGGAAGACTTTCCTGCTTCAGTATACAGCCAGAATAATTTTGGCCAAATCAATGCAAAGTCCAAGTGGCTGTAAACTGTAATGGTGCTGCTGTGGTGACTGGGGGGTAAAAAAAGATTCATAAAGGAATCTGTATCTTTGTGACTTGGTTAAGTAAAACTTCCAGTTAATGGAAGAATAAAAAGACAGATGGGATAGAGTTTGGGATAGCAAGTGTATTTTTAGTGGAAATCACAACTAGTGAACTGAAGTTAGGGGTCTGAATATAATAGAATCTTGGGGGGTTTATATTGTGGTGGTTTGGTTTTGGTATGTTGTCTTTTTTTTTTTTTTTTTTTTTTTTCCTCTTGGAAGTGCTCTGAGTAATGATTGTGGAGCTGAGCCTGATGCTATCTTTTAAAAAAAAATCAAGATAATGTGTAATTCCAGTTAAAAGAAATAACAAGAGAGGCAGACAAAAAGATAAAATTATTTCATTTCATGTGTTAGCTAGACTGTGAACATTAATTACTTCAATTTTCCTTCTAATCTTTACATTCTGGAAGTAGACATATTAAAAAGACATGTATTCGGAAGTATCTATTGTCTTTTTTAAATTCAGATGTCACTACCCATAATTATGAAAAGTAATCTTAGATATTTTTAAAGCAAGAAATCAGAGAAAGAAACATTCTTGCTTTATGGAAAAACATTATATATTGAAAGTACATAATATCCAAAATTGCTTTCCATTTCTTTCAGTGGTATAAATTGTCTGCTGAAAAGAATGACTCAAAGTTCACAGGAATGATTTGGTAGCATGTGAGATTTTACATTTTCATACAGAGAACAATAACTACTTGCTGTTGGAATGACCTTTCCTTTAGGAATGAAAATTCAGGCAACACTATGATGATCTCCCTTTCCTTTTCTGCAACATGTTGAATGTAAAATGGAAGCTTCTGGTGCAGCAAGAAGGAAGCCTTTCTTTATTTGAAAGGTTGGTAAATAGAAATTTTACAATAATAGAAAAAAAGTTGCAGAAATATATGCATAAATAAACTCTGTAAAATTCAGTGGCCAATAGCTAAAAGAAAAAGTAATTGGTAACTTTCATAGACAGGGAAAATTCAGCCTAGATACATCTCCAAAGAATTAAGTCTAATCTAATATGTGTCTAGCTCATGGGGTCTGTGTGATTACAGCTCCATCACCGGGTCACTCCTGTTTGATAATCAGAGCAGTTATGCACAGAAATTGGACCTAAAAGAAAAAAAAAAGGAAAAAGAAAAAAGAAAAGAATGTCTATAGGAATTACTATTTGCCTGTAACTGATTAATTTGTAAAGCAGAAAATCAGAAATATATCCAGATCATTTTGGTTCAGGAACTGTGCTAATACTTTTACATGAATGTTCAGATCGTATAATTGATTTCTGGAAACAGTCACAGTTCTTTTCAGGAGTGAAAATATAACTACTTCGGTCCAATGGTGGAGCAACCAAAAGAATCTAAGGAAAGGTTTTTTAGGCTAAGTCTTCTGTAACAGATGTATCTTAGTCTTGATCATGTTTATATTGATGTTCAATATTTTATTTCTGGTATTGAGGAAATAACTACAAAGAGGTAGTCGTTCATTTGTCTATTTGAATCGGGTTTCATTAATGGATTTTGACTACAGTAATAATTTCATGTGTGGTTTATCTGAAGGCTTTCAGCATAATGGATACAAATGGCTACATAAGCATAAACAAATCATATTTTTTAATTACTTACCTAAGTCCTGTTTGTTTCTTAGGGCAGAAACAAATGTATGACCTTAGACAGAAATACATGGTAATTACGTCTGACATGAGAAAGAGTTTATGTTTATGACTAACGGACACAGTTAGCCCGTTCATTTGAAATGCATGGTGAGAAGATAGAAGATAAGTATTAATACCAAAGTTCATTATAAGGTTGTTGTGCAGGGAGGTTGTGTTCATATCAGCAACAATTAAATATTCAGTAGCTGTACCCTCTGTCCAGTTTGCGATCACTTCCTCTATTCCTGGGCGATCGAGGCTCCCTCTTTGAGCTTTCTGGGTTGTTGGGTGGTACACTTACTCCAGGTGCCATCAGTGGCACAGTGTATAGATGCAACCTTCCCTTTAAACATCCAGCCCAGGACTGGCAGTTGGGATGCCAGAAGGAGCTGTGCCTCTGTACCAGTTACCTCTGAAGCAGCTCAAACTCTTTTGTAGGCAGGCAGTGTTTCCTTTTCTGTTGGAGTATAATTGGCCTCTGAACTGTTATATCCCTGCCTCCAAAATCTGAGGGGGTGACCTTGAGTCTCCCCTGGTGATTTTTGCTAGGACTGTTATCCCCAGCTTCAGTCTAGAGCATGTTTGTAATCTCTTGTTCAGACAGGTCCCAGGGTCCACAGACTATCTGTTGTTTTATTTGTTCAAAGGCCATTTGATGTTCAGGGCCCCATTTAAAATGGGGGTGTCTCACAGTCTGACTGTATCCAGGAATGTGCATTCTCCAAAACCCCACCACACCTAAGAAGGTTTGTGTCTCTGTTACTAGTGGGTTGCACCGTAGTTGCTAGCCCATTAACCACATCCATGGGGATATAGTGGCACCCATCTTGCCACTTGATTCCCAGGAACTGGATCTCTCTGGCAGGTCCCTTTACCTTGCTTCTCCTTACAGCACAGCCAGCTTTCAACAAAATACTGATTACACTCTTGCCTTTCTCAAAGTCTTCCTCTGCTGTATTACCTCATACAGTGATGCCACTGATGTACTGCAGATGGTCTGGAGCTCCACCCCTCTCCAGTGCAGTCTGTCAGCCCATGGCAGATGGTTAGGCTGTGCTTCCACCCCTGGGGTAGTCGATACCAGGTGTACTGGACACCTTCCCAGCTGAAAGCAAACTGCAGCCTACACTGCTGCAGTGGGAATAGTGGCAAATGCATTAGCAATGTCAGTTGTGGCATACCATCTAGCTGCCTGGGACTGCAGTTTATACTGGAGCTCCAGCATGTCTGGCGCAGCAGCACTCATCACTGGCGTAACCTGATTCAAGCCACGGTAGTCCACAGTTAATCTCCATTCCCCTCCAGGCTTCCACACTGGCCATATTGGGCTGTTGAAGGGTGAGCAACTGTTGCTGGTAACTCCTTGACTCTGTAGTTGACGGATCAGTTTTCACATGGGAAGCAGGTCCAGTGTTGCTGATGATGAGTACATGAGTAAGAGAAGCAGTTCCTACCTGCTGATCCTCCCCTCTCATCAGGCCCACTTTGGAGGGGTCACCTGAGAGGCTGGGCAAGGTAGACAGCTGGTTAATGCCTTCAGACTCCACAGCTGCTACACCAGAAGTCCACTTACACCCTTTTGAGTCCTTGAAGTGCTGCTTCCACAGAAGGTCTATGCCAAGGCTGTGCAGAGCATCTGGGCCAGTCACTGTGGGGTGTGTCTCCCAGTTCTTCCCAGTTAGGCTTATTTCAACCTCCAATACAGTTAGTTCTTGAGACCCTCCTGTGACTCTAGAGATGGTGCTGGACTCTGCCCCTCTACGATTCAACGGTATTAGAGTGCAGTGTGCAACGTGTCCACCAGGGCTCTGTACCTTTCTGCTTCTAATGTGTCAGGACATCAAATCTGCACAGTCCAGTAAACTCCCTTATCCCTTTCTTCCACCTGGCTGGAGTCAGGGCCCCTCTAATTTGGAGCATAGTGCCCGTGACTGATGGAAGGGTTTGTATAGCAGGCAATACCATCTCTCCCACTTACATTTGAGTCAGAGAGACATCTGCTTGGGCCAGAGGAACTTTCTTGGGAGTCTGGAGCACCTGTCCTCCTGGGAAAATTCTCTCCAGTGGTGTCACCTTGCAGATCCCGTACTCTCACGCAGAGCAAAGGTGGGTTTGCCATGCCATCTATCCATGTCCTCACCATAGTCACACAGGGTGCCTCACAGAGAACCTCACATTGTATCCTGCCTGGCTTGAGCTCATCTTTCGGGAGGGTGTCTGTTTCTAATGACTGAAACATGGATCCATTCAGGAGAAGGATGGGTGTTATTCCCCTTCTCCATCCTGCACATCCATTCCTTCAGCCCCTTAAATTCCTTAGTCATCTTCTCTTTGGCTGAGAACCAAGACTGGCGAGAGACACTATCTTCAAATTAAAGAGCAGCAACTCTAATTGATACACTTTCATTTAACAGTCAAAAAGGAGGAAATGTTTCACGGTAGTCTTTGAAATTTCTGAATTACCTTAGTGGAAAATTTTTCCATCATTATGTCTTTGGTCACTTCAAACTGTGAAAGATTTTAACATATTTTATTCTATAACATTATTTCTGAAGCTTAGCATCTGTTTCAATCAGTACTGAAGAATTTTTACTTCTTTGCTCTGTAAATGCTTCTTGCAATTAAAATTGTTCTGTAGAAGGTAAATAGTATTCTCTGGCCAGACCTATTTATAAGAAAAATAGAGATTAATACGTTAAAGAGAAAATAGGAATTACCCAGTTATATTTTTATCAAATAACTTTAACTTTAGAGACAGATATTTCTTTTGGAAGAGCACACGTGTAACTACACATTACTCTTAGCAAACATTCTTTAGAGGTGCTTGGACATTTTTGATTTTATTTTCAATTTCTTGGTTGTCAAATGAAATGTAAAAAAATATTTTTAATAATAAAAAGCTTTAGTGTGGAATTCCTTTTGGGATACATTATGAGTATGGGTCAGCAGCCTCTCTGAATGGGAATGTCAGCTGGGAAGTTAAAATCAAGCAGCAGTATTGGTTTGGGGGCAGAGGAGGAAAGAGGAACTGAAATCACTCTATGTGATAATTATAAAATCTCAAGAATAGAGACTGAAACATGAGGTAAAAAACTACATATGTAGAGACTGCTAAAATGTTGGGACATCTGATATGTTTTCTCTGCTCTGCAGTGTTCTGTTCCTTTGTTTGATTATGATATTTTGCCATGTTCACCTGGTTACTCTCTCAAATGCAAACCTAAATGAAGCAATACTTCTTAAATTAAAGGTTGAACAAATCCAGTACCCTTTTTATGACCCTTGACAAAAGCAGATACCTGATGGATAAGCAGGGCAAGCGTGCAAGATACTTGCTACCAGTAGTCTTGTGGTTTACAGGCGTCTGTGCCCCTGAAACATTATTGATTCATATAAGCTTTTTGTGCTGTGATGGGCTGACCCCAGCTAGCATCTAAGCAGCAGACAGACACTTGTTAACTCTCTGCCTTCCAAGTGGGAGGGGGAGAGAATAGCAATAGCAAAAGCAAGAAAAGTTGTGGGTTGACATAAAGGAAGTTTAATGTGTAAAGAAGAAAAACAACAGAACACACTATCCTGAGTCACTCATTCTTCATCTGCCATAAGCAGACCAATGCCTAGCCATTTTCTGTGCAATGGCTACCTCCCCCAAAACACCTTCCCTCAGATTTTAGTTCTAAGCATGATGCTCTATAGAATCATGATGATAGATGGAATGGACTGTCCCTCTGGTCAGTTGTCCTGACTGCATTCACTCCCAGCTTCTTGCCCACCCCTAGTCTAATTGCAATGAGTGGAAGAAAGAGAATGTCTTGACACTGTGCAAGCATTGGTCAGCAGCAGCCAAAGCACTAGTATGGTACCAACACGGAGCCACAAATCCAAACCACAGCAACGTGCAGACTGCTGTGAAGATGGTTAATTCCATCCAAACCAGATCCAGTACATATTCATTTAATAAGTGTCAGTGAAATTATGTTACTTGAATTAGACCAGTGTGCTCTTGAACTTGCATATTAGTATGCTCTCTATTACAATACGACCAAGACCATGTTTGGGGCATTTGTATTGTATATATTTCATAGTATGTTCCTACTTTTGTCAATAACGCTACACAGGAGCTCCACACATTTCCAAAACAGAACCTGCAAAAAATAGCAGAAGATTTACTACTAGAAACTACAAGGAGAATTGTAATATTACTCATTGTGGGCAAGAAATCATTAGAGTATCAACAGAAGACAAACATTATCCACTATTTTAAGGGGTGGAATGATAAAAGAGCAACAAAAAAGAAAACAAAACTATGTTATATAATTTGGAAGATAAAAAGGGAGGCCTACTTACTGATTTCAGTTTCCTAACAATGTAATTTACAACAATATAGGTACACCATGAAATGAGTTACTCTTATATTTAAATCTATCATAGAATAAGTGAATAAAGTGATAGCCATGCCACACATGCTTTCTACTTCCAACGTTGGTTTAATTCTTAGATTAAGATAATCATTGCTTGATAGGAGAGGCATGTTCCTGAGGTTAAGAGGAATTCTAAGGCCAAAGGTGTAGACACATCTTGCATTTCTTAAGATGCTCAAAACTTCAAATATAAGGATAAAAGGAAGGGAAACTTTCTTTCTGTTTAGACTCATGCTTATAATTCAATACTAAAATAATATTATTTGCCATTTATAATAGGCATAAAATAGCTGTTCATGAACTTGATACAGACATTTAACTTTTCAAATTTTGTAAAGCTTTTCAACTTACCATTTAAAGTTTTACAATGGACTTCACTCAGAACTAAATGGAAAAAATGTTTTATGAATTATTTATATCTAAAAAGCTAGCTTAGGGATAGAAACCCAAGCTGAACAAATGTCATGCTGAGAGTCAAACTCTCCCTCAGTATCGAAGTGATAGTTGAACTAGTTGTTATTTTTCACATTTGGTGAATTTTCTGCCTTTCTGCAGCAGCATTTTCATGACAGAGATTTTTTTTTTTTTTGAGGAATGCTGTTTTGCTAGGGTCCCAAGTGCTCTTAGAATATATCTAATCACATTGTTTCTTTTTTTGCCTCTTTTGTGTCTTACAGAACACACAGAAATTTAGAGAAATATAATGTTAGATATTTATACAATTACATCCAAATTAAGAGCTATAAATCCAAGTAGTTTTAGGTGAATGCTATGTTTCAAAAACTTAAGTTAAAAAGAAGAAATAGCCAAGCTGCTCAGGCAGCTACCCTGATTATAATGTCTACATGTTTCGAAATCTTTTAGACAGGTTTAAGGCATTATAGTGTATTAGAAGACTAAATTGATGAGAGTTAAAGACATTCTTTTGCGTTTTACTTCCTTGAGTCACTGAAGTGAGGATAGGTAAGGCACCATGCTTGGCAATCTCCAAATCTGAAAGAATGACCTAAAAGTTCAGGTATGGGATCTTAACCAATAGTAATAGTACACTGGGAATTCAGGACAGTTGAAACCATGTGTAATCATTGATGCGTGATACTGTTGTGCAAGAAATCCAATGAGTTGTCATACAGTGAAGCTTAAATCATGAGGGTTTTTTTTGTCTTAATGTTTAGTGACAGGTTCATGATTTTACAAGACCATTATCAGATCAATCTGGGGAAAACCAGCTTTATTATACATTTCATATATACATTATATACATTACATATATACACAATACATTATATAAAATACATTTATGCATTTATCTGAAATATCTTAATCAATTTCCAAACTGCTTCATACCCTGTATAGACAAGTATTTAATACTGGTTTGCACATGATGCTTAATCCACATTCAGTGCTCCCTCTTAAGTCACTGTTACAAGAAATAGTAAGTAATATTTTCTTTTTAAATTTCTGATTCTCATTTACAACTCTGCAGCACACTATCATATTCCAGTCTCCTCCTTGAGCTGAAGAATCTTGGCTTTCCATTCATGGAAAGCATTTAGTACTACTGCAACTCCTTGCCACTTGGCTCTATCTTTGTACAGTTTGAGTAGGCACCCTGCCATTGGAGAGTGGTATGTATTCTTTTCAATATCCTACCTAAAAAAGTCTGAAATCCAACCTGCATTTTAGCCAACAGTGTAAAGAATTAATATTTTATAAGAACTTCCCTCTTCCCAAAGTGGTAATACCTAAATTCAGCCTGTTGCTGGAGAGCTAAAGCTTTTGCTTATTTGCTTTTATGCACATTAATCTTAATATATCAGTTGTGATGTTCACCTTACATTTTATCACTGTCTTTCAAAATCATGGCAACTTTTTACAACTGTCTTTGTTGTCATCTTTCATTTTTAATACCTGTCAATAATTTATATTGTCAGAAAATTTTTACCTTACTACTCACTCTCTTTTCCAGATTATGTATTTAAGAGTGTACAAGACAGAATGGGTCAGAACACAAAGTCCTATTAGATTCCATTCACAATGCCCTTTTTCTGCAGGAGACTGACCATTCACTCTCTTCAGCTATGCTACATACTTTATCCTGCCATTGATACAGAAGGAATTCCATTTTATCTTTAAGGAACTTGGCGTCCAGAATTTTTTTTTTTTTTTGTGGGGGCCCCCTTTTTTTTTTTTTTTGTGGGGGCCCCCTTTTTTTTTTTTTTTGTTTGTTTTTTTTTGGTGTGGGCACCATCTTATTATAGTTTTTTCTCTTTGGGTGTTTTGTTTGTTTTTGTGTTGTTTTTTAGCTGATTGCTTGTTTTTATTGTTTTTTTTTTCCCTTTTTCTTTTTTCTTTTTTTCTTTTTTTAAATAAACCTATATTGAATGCCTCAAAGATCTGAAATAGGCTTTGATGCTGAGTTTCTTAACAAAAGCTTTATCTTTATTCTAAAGTTTTATAGACTGTAAATACTCTGTGTATCTGCCATTGTTGTTTAATATATATTTTTCTGACTTTTCTATTGAAAGTCAGACTTCCTTTCCTATAATTTCTCAGTCCTACTCCAGAGCAGTTTCTAAAACTGGCATTTGCATGCATGACCATCCATCCCCATTGTCCCTAATCTCTCTTAAATGAGAGCAAATATTCACGTTGTTTACATTTTTATGTAGTACTTGGTCCTAATAACTTTTTCTTTTCCAGTTTATCCATTTTTTGCTTTCTTTAGCTTCAGGGAGATAGCGTTCCATTAAGTGATGCTACAAAGAAAGCTTTTGGAAAGAAATTTCCTTTGACTCATTTGTATTAAGCACCAAGGTGAATAACCTATTTCCTTGAATGGTCCTTTTGACCAATCACCCAGTAGCCTTCAGCTTCTCCCACATATTTTTTACAAAGCTGTGAAAAAGGTTTTATCGGTAGTTTTCACATTCCTCCTACATGTCTTCTGACCTCATTTTTTACAGTGTTATTGTTAACTTGTCAGAATTCTTCTTTTGTACATTATTTGGGCATGACTTCTACTTTTTGAAGGACATATCGTACTTTTACTCATATGCTTTATTCTTCTCTGTAGCTATGAAAGCTTTTATTTTGTTCCTTTACTTTTCCTCTGAACTTCTAATATGGTGTATCTAAAAAGATTCTCCCACATTTGAAAGTATTTTACCCATTCTGCTGCTTGTAATTTTGCCTGCATAGCATTTATATCTTTAAGTTCCCTTTCTGAATTAAATAGGAATGCAGTTATTACCTGAGGTAGTACTAAGACACGATCATCTTGCCTTACTACAAATGTTGACCGGTGTCTGTACCTCTCCAATCCTAAACCAGATACGAAATTAAACAGAGTACCTAAATTGCAAATTATTTTCATAAAAATAGCCCAGAGATGATTTATTTTGTATGTATGAAAAAGCTGAAGTATACACTTATTTATTTATTTAATATGGTGATTCAGGAGGAAAGGCAAAGGCAAGGGCAGGAAGGGAAAGAGGGAAGGGAAGAGGAAGGAGAAGGCCAGTGTTGAGTTTCATTATTTCTTCAAAGCAGAGTTTTTTTTTTTTGGTGTGTCTCAGATCACTGTGATATTCTCATTTATCACTTGCTGTTTCTAGTGAAGACAAACTCATTTTCTCACTGTCTTTCTATGGGAAGCTTTTTATCCTAATAAGAAAAGGCAGAAAAAAGTGTTGGGAAAGCTGAACAGATTTTTTTACCTACAGATGCAGATCACTGCTGCACTTGGCACCCCTGCTCAGGACAGTGAGCTCAGGGACAGCTGCAACTCTGTGCCTGCCCTTTCCCTGTAACACCTCTGCCTGTTCTGTGTACTCTTCTTTCTGACTGATGAAGCAGCAGCAAAACCCCATTTTGCACAGATTGACTCACACAGGATTCCTATTACCTATTCTTCAGTGTACGCTCCCCTTATTTATTTTCTCTTCTCAGGAAACATCAGAAAAAAATGACTCATGCACAGAAGGGGGCACCCATCCAGTTATTCTGGAGGGAACTGATAGACCCACTACCTGTTAAAAGATCAGCTCTGTACTATTTGCTTCAAGAATATAGTCACAACATGTGGGAAGAATCCTGAATCAGAAATTACTAATTTCAGAGCTATTACTGTGAATCATGCTGTCACCTCATTGCAGGAATTGCCTGTCTAGTGCTGCTCTCAGCATGCAGAAACAGAATGTGGACTGTATTAATTTAGAAAAACATATCACTGACAGTGTGATTTTCATATATATCACAGACCGATAGGTGCCACCATTGCACTGTGACAGTTACAGGAAATCTGAAAGAATAAACAAGAGGAACTGTTTTGTTTTATAGTTCAGGAAATACATTTTCTGGAGAAAAAAAAATCAGCTTTGTTTGTTTTTTCCCTCAGAAAAAGCAATTTTGGGGATGTAATTTTGTTGGGCTTTTTATTCCTTTTCGTTTCCTTTCCTGTCTGTCTTATTTTTTCCTTCTTAAGAGTCATTCTAGCCAGAATGTTGCAACCTTGACATTTCTTTGTAATTATCCGAAGCCTTTGATCACAAGTATCCAAATGAATTAAACCTTAGTAAATTGTGTGGATGTGCCTTTGTGTCATTTTAGTGCTGAGCAAACAATACCACAGAATGACTTCATTTGATTAATTCCTCATTCTTCTGCTGACCTAAATAGAGCTGCTCTTACAGTTCTTTATTGGATTTTTATATATGGAAGTCACACTAGAGATACAGTTGCAAGTCAGAGGGTACCATGGAAAATTCTGTTGCAAACGGGATGTTTTCAGTGTCAGTATTCCTTTGTTCCCATTGTAATGAACGGAAGTTGGGGTTTTTGACATATCACTGACTTCTCCACCCATAACTGGGTTTGTTTCAAGGCCACCGATTACTATTGCTTACTGGATAAAAATGAAGAAAACAGTACCTTTTGCAGTTAGATATTCTGGAACCTAATTATTGATCCATTTAGATTACTTTAAAGTGCACTGTATTAGATGCAATTTATTTTCCTATTTATAGGCGACTATAATATCGTGCCACTGAGAAGTGGCAGATACAAAAATACTTGCTAAGCCAATCTAGATGATAATAAGGGAAGTTTCCTAGACATTCCAGCTTACTTGTCTGAACCCCAATTTAGTTTGAATCACCAAGATGAGAAGCTAAATCCATATCAGTATCTTTTCAGTTCTTATCTTGTGCTCAGACTTCTGAGTGAGTCAGCAATTACTGAAGGTTTGTGTGTAATTGAGATGGATGTAGAAAATGTGATAAAGCAACTGTACTTTGTAGTAATTATCAAATCATTTGCTAGCATTAGATCAATACCAGTATGACCTGGATTACACCAAACAGCATAAAGATGAAAGAGTTGCCCTCATTTCTTCAGTTAGTCTTATCTGCATGTGTCACTAATGCATCAAGTAGTAAGAATGCCCACTTTCACATGGCATAGAGATCTAAGGAGTTTAATTCTTTCCCATTAAAACCACTGGAGTTTCCATAATTTCCATAAAACCATTGGAGGGGAAATAAAATCAGATCTACAGTGTTCTGTGTCTTAGTGAATCGAGTTCAGTGTGGTGAGGAGGGCTAGACGACCATAAAAATACCATGATTTTTTGCTGAGAACAGCCCAGATCCAGGACTTGGACAGATAAGTGCAGCACAATGTCTAAACCACTAAGTGTTATTTAATAAACAGAGTTTGTTAATTAAAATACACTTGTGCTAGCATAGCTTAAATATCCAAACTAGGCATTCATGTGGGATTTGGTTTTTTTCCTGTAAGTTTATGCCGGCTGTTGTCTCTCTTGCTTTTCCATACAGAAGGCTACTTGGAAATATCTGCAACAGTAAAGTAACTGGGGTGTGGGAATGTGCTGATACAGCATTATTGTTACCATTTGCTACAAACTGGCACAGTTTTGGCCTTTGTCAGCAGTGCTTTCCCAGGCAGTGCCTGACTGCAGCCTGAGGGATAGCTCAGGAGGAGGGCACCAAAACTGGGACCAAGGGATCCAAGTCTAAAAAGGAGGAAATTTAAAGTATTTCGACACTGACAGTCAGGCTCCTTACAAAACATCTCAGTGGCACTGACATTTTTTTATTTCATATAAATTGTTCCACAAAGTACAAACCTGCCTTTGTTTCTGTCAGCTAACATATTCACTGAAAATATTTATAGCCTTTGCCCCTCAAGAGCTGAGAAGCTTTCAGAATCTGCAGCTGCCTGTCAGCTCTTACATCAGGAGAGGCAGAGGCTCACCATCAGTAAATGACAGAAAAGCATAGCACTGATGCAGGAGACAAGTTTAGAGGAAAAGATGAGTCTACAGAAAGTGCAGGAGTGAGCTAGCAACACTGTTTCATGTACCAGACTGTCAGTTCTCGGTGGAGTTGACTAGGTAACTCACTTCAGGGTAAGGGTGATAATAAAAG
The DNA here is from genome assembly GCA_013399075.1 of Chloroceryle aenea. Lineage (NCBI taxonomy): Eukaryota > Metazoa > Chordata > Aves > Coraciiformes > Cerylidae > Chloroceryle > Chloroceryle aenea. Next base: position 122,810 of record VWZY01006684.1, on the reverse strand, counting down.
ACCAGGAGCATAACTGAATATTTATCCTGATCTGCTTTCTTGTCTGTGCTCTGGCCTGGCAAACCAGTTCAGCTGCTTGCATGCCCTTTGGTCCAAAACTTTCCTTCTTGCATTCAGGTAGCCATCTACTCTCTCTAAACATCGACAACTTTCTAAAGTGTTACAGGGCTTTGTTTTTCTTAACCAGTTGAATGATTTTCCCATTAATTGCAACATGATGTCATAAAAGAGTAAACAAGAAAAAACTACCGCAGGATATACATGTTTTCAAACTCTGCAGTAAAAAAACCAGACCAATCCCAAATCTTCTATTCGGTGCACTAAATGTTATAGAAAAATATACAGAAGCTTTACTGTCCTCTTTCAGTATACATAGTTAAAGCTCAGATTTTTAAAATACTTTTCTAGAAATATCCTTTACACCAATTATTATCAGTGTTGGTTACTGAAGAGACAAAGAGGTTAAAGTTTAAAGACTTTGCTAAAGCAGATGTTCTGAAAACAAAATGAGACATCTAAAAACATAGAAGTTGTAAAATATTTTAAATACTATAGATTGTGGTTACTCTTGGGCATTGATTTTATAGAATTTGATGATCCTCTATTGCATTAAACTATGATTTTACTTAAACAGCTGCCATATAAAAGCAAAACAGTTTTCTGTACCTCTAAGGTGCACGTCCGTCCACTTGCAAGGCTTCATGATTAACAATGTTTTGAAACAGTTCCTTGCTATTTTTCTCAACATTTTAAAGAAAAATATTTGAAGGACTTATCTTGCTATTTTTTTTCCAGACTACAGTATCATGAGAAAGATTTGCCAGCTTATTTTCTGGTAAAAGGTCTTAGTTAATGGAAAATAATGTCCAGAACTCTAGTCTAATTCCTTCTATCTCTGTGTGTGTATGTATTTCTGTTTTTGTTTGGATCAGTTTCAGGAAATGTTTAAGTAAATGGTCCCTGTCATCACAAGATTTAGTCTTCTGTCTAAAGCAGCGTGCATTTATAGGTTTAGCTGAATAGGGATTAATATGGCCCTTAACCTTATTTTGTGACTATATGGAACAGAACAGAATCCATCCTTCTTGTTCAGTATTATTTGTGCTGGTTTCATTTTACTGGTATTTCATATCATATTTCCTGTAAACCTTCCTTGCATTTAGCTTTCTGGTACGGATGGACCTACTGACATCAGAGTATTTAATCACATGGCAACATCTTATGGTATGCTAAGTAATCTGAGGCACTTTCATAATAATAGGACATCAGGACTTTGAGAGTTGAATGACTGGTATTAGTGCACTCATTTTCCAGCTGGTCTGGGAGAAACTCTACATGATTCAATCTGTAAGAATCAGTGCAGATGCTCAAAGTGTAACATCCCTCTCTTTCCCACTAATTATAGATGAGATGTTTCTTCATGTGTGAAAAGATTTATAAGGAGGGATACATTTGCTAGGGGCACATTTTGTTTGTTTGTTTCTGTTTGCTTTCAGGATCTTTTGATCCTGATCTTTAGGCTCCAAAATATTTAGTACTTCGGGTAATTCAAATCACAGTCCTTCCAGATAAACTACAGATGCCTTTTTCAAATATATTATTTTATATTTCAAGGACAGTGGAAGTTGTTTCTAAAAGAGGTATCATGATAAAAGGCAAGTATTGCAATGCTGTGGCAAAGATACCAGTTGCTGGTAGCTGATAAGAGGTACACAAAGCATTTTCTTAATTACATTATTAATGAAACCTTGTTCAGCAGGGATAACCCATGAAATTTAGGAGACTGAGTACTCACAGAACTGCCCTGTTCTGAATGTTTTCAGTCTTCAAACCAGAGTCTCATCCTGAAATATGAAGGAATTTCATTTTTAATGTGGTTTTGTTTTCTAAAGTTCTCACCCAGTCATTAGCCCAAGCACACATGAAGGTACCTTCTCTTTTTAACTTCACTACTAGTGTACAGCAGTATTACAGCTCAGCAGAGCTTCCTGGCAGCCAGTGTCCTGCTAAAAGTCTGCTGAGCCAGAATAACTATTCACAGAGATAGTTTGTCATCTCCCCATATAAACTTTCAGACTCTGCCAGAAAGAACTGGTTTATGTCATGTTTTATAGCCCTACACTGCCCTAAATATTCACAGATCTTTAGAAAAAAATAATTCTAACATTCACATGTGGGAAGCATTTTCAGTTTACATTTTCACTAATAAACTTTAATGGATTGAGTAGTTTTCTTCCTTTGGTTCCAGCTTTGACTTGAGGTTGCTGATGCAGCACCTACTGTTCTTCATGTGGAGTCACTTTCACGCCTATTCAGATGTACAATTCCTTGCAGTCTCAGGACAAAGCTAAATGAGAGCATTTTTCTTTTTCTTTTTCTTTTCCTTTCCCCTTTTTTTTCCCCCTTCTGTTTTTTTTTCCCCCTTCTGTTTTTTTTTCCCCCTTCTGGTTTTTTTTCCCCCTTCTGGTTTTTTTTCCCCCTTCTGGTTTTTTTTTCCCCCTTCTGTTTCTTTTTTTCCCCCTTCTGTTTCTTTTTTTCCCCCTTCTGTTTCTTTTTTTCCCCCTTCTGTTTCTTTTTTTCCCCCTTCTGTTTCTTTTTTTCCCCCTTCTGTTTCTTTTTTTCCCCCTTCTGTTTCTTTTTTTCCNTTTTTTCCCCCTTCTGTTTTTTTTTTTCCCCCCTCTTTATTTTCCCCTTCATTACCACTTTAGAAATGACGCCATGACCAACACTGGAAATTGTTGCCAGTGATTAAAACTGAAGGGTTTGTAGTTCAAACTGATGAAAAAGTCATTATTTTGGCTTCTTAGAAATTTCATTTATTCTAAAAACTGGGCTTAGAGAAACAGAGGCAGATATTAAGAGACGATTTTTCTTTTGGGCAAGCATTAAACCGACAGAGTCAGATTTATATTCTTTCTTGTAAAAAGCTACTGTAAAGAATAAAGGTATTAGATTTAGATATATTTTCCTATATTCTTCAACATGTCTTTGCCAAGGAACCAGACAAATAAAACAAGCAGGACTGAAGCTATTCCTCTGTAATTAAAATTTGTACACACTGTGAAAATTATAGACCAGTAACAGTAATGAAAGATTTTGCAATGAGATGTTGCTGAGCATAGCTGAGACACAGAGCTCCCAAACCTTTTACTAAATCAGTTCATAAGTCAAAGTCCAGGTGGCATTTTCCATAGCTAGCATTGTGTATGCACCAACAGTGGAAAATCTAGTCTGGCATGAGCTCAGATATCTCAGAAAAATCTTCTTAAAGCAAATAGAATGAAGTCAGAATGTTTTGACTGAGATTTTAGTCCTAAAAATGAAACATTTAAAGAATTCAAGAAATTCTAATTATATATTAATTACATTTTCCTACATTAATAATTATTTTGAGAGACAAAGACCCCCAGATTTTAAGTTATCCAAACATAATTAAAGGGAAAACGAACATACTATTATCTATGCCACCAGCTCCATTGAGCCAGTAAATCGCGTCAATAAATGAGGGTTCATTATAAGATGTTCGTGATCAGTCTAGTGCTTTACCAGAACTAACATAACAAAAACATGGAGTAATTTTGCATCCTGGGTGAATTCAAGGAATTATGATTTAACTAGAAAAAAGGCATAGAAGAACAGAAGGAAAGGGAAAAGTAAAGTTCTGTTTGCATGATGATTGGTATCTTTTTATGTAAGATGGCTAAGTAGGTATTCACCTTTTGGGGGACAGTGCTGTCCTGTAAACAATTCTGTGCATCACAGTGTCCCATATGGCAGTTCTCACTGCCCTGTGAAGTGTGAGAGGGAACTAGTTCCCTCATCTGAACCTGTCGCTGCACATTCAGGTTATTCAGAATTGATCTACACGTTACAGGACAAGTAAAATGTGGCAGTTGTCCTCAGATAGATCCCTAGTTCCCATACCTAAGGAAGGCAATACCTGCTGTGCAAGCAAACCTTCTGAGCTATGTTATGCATGCTGGAATTCCTTGCGTGTTCTCAAACAAGGAGTAATCAAGCTTATTCTGCTCCGTTCCCTGCAGCTCTGTCAAAGAAATAACCTGACATTGGCTTCAGGAAGCTGCTTGATACAGCTTTTAAGTAAGGAAGAAATATTATGTCACACAATACAAAAAAGGAGATCAATAATTAATGCTTGGCCTTTTTTCCTAAAAAATGTAGAAATGGAGCACTGGATTTCCTTATGGTTTGATTTGGAGATTACCTGAAGAGATTCTGCCTAATGAGTTCTTGCTTTGATTTCTTTTCCTGTGTAACAAGCTAAGTATAGACCAGGGGATTTAATAATGAACTGAATGAAATTCCGTTAGAGACATGGGTCTCTCCATCTGTACTATATCAGGATTGCCTGATTCTCCCTCTTTAAAAGTAGTAGAGACTTGTTTTTCTGTTAATTGAACCTTGCTGAATTGAAATAGGCACTGATGGCTGAAACACCTTCAAGAATAAAATCATCAGTCTAAATAAACTTAATTTCTGTCAAATTTGTGAATTTTACAAGAGCATGAGTGTTATAGATTTGTATAAATATTTGTGTATTCTTCACTATGTATAAAATTTTAAATTAATTTCTTTACTGTTCTAAAATGAAGCTGAAGTAATTCAGTTTTTTCATAATTACTATCAAGAGCATATCCAAGCAATAACATGTTACATACAAATGCATCATATTATATATGACTGGATCTGAGGCAAAGTACTGTTTGGAAATCCAGACAAGAAGACCACTAGCAAAATAAACAGGAGACTCTTTTATGTGAGCCTAGCATTTCATGGATTTCAAGTAACATTTTTTTGCTAATTTCTTTTTAAATAATGCTATGTGAGACAAAAGAACAAAGTTCCCAGCCTCTCTGAGATTTTGTTGGGCAAGATCCAGATATGAAAAAAAAAAAATCTCATTTTCTAAAAGAAATTATTATTATTCATCCAAATGCAAAACATTTTTCACCTGAAAGCCTGTAATGTTTGGTAGGTGATTTTCAGGGTTCTGAAGAAAATTGCATTGAGTACAAGGCCAAATTAAACACAAATCAGAGAAAAATTGTCAGAAAACTCCAGCTGGGGAGAACTAGCACTGGTGCCATTATGCCAATTGTTACATCGGTAGCTGATTTACTTTTTGGTACCTTTCATAATTTATTCAAGTCTGAAAGGCTGATATACAAACATATTTGCAAAGAACCTTAAAATACCTCTAAAAGACTTTCAGTGTTAGTGAAATGCTCCATATAAGTCATTTCAGCTCTGTGCTGGCTGTTCTTTGTGGGACTGCTTGGAACTGAATTCTAGAAAATGAGAATGTCTGGAGTAAGGTTTCCTCGCACTCTCCCTGCATGTTTTGAAGACAGGTGTAGTGTTTGCCTTTTCCCAGGCATCAGTAACCTACCTCTTTGCCAAGGACATTCCATGGCCTTGCAAAGACATTAGCTGGCTCCATCAGTGCCTGCAGTTGCAGATCATCTGGTGCCACGGGGTTGTGTTGGCCCAAGTGGTCCCTAACTCTACCCTCAATTTCATTTCCACAAAGCCTAGATGTAGTCTTAGAAGCCTATGAGACCTAGGGGCAAAGCCTTCAAAAAAATCTGTTAAGCATCTCTGCTTTGTTGTCTTCCAGTTGGCATGCGGTACACTCACCCTTCCTTCTGGTACCAGTGAACTTCTATAAGCTTGTCTTCTTGTCCTTCACATCTCTTGTGAGTGCCAACTCCCACTCAGCTTTGGCTTTCTGATGTTCAACCTTGTGTCTGCAGTTTTCCCAGGTTCTCCCTGTACTTGCTTCCACCCTGCATGCACTTCCTTTCTGCATCGGAGCTCTGTCAGGAGCTCCCTGTTCACCTGCGTGGGCTTCTGCCTCATCTGCTCAGCTTCCTGCATGTCAAAATGAATCTTTCTGTGCTTTGAGGGCACTGTCACAGAATCATTAAGGTTGGAAAAGACCTTCAAGATCATCAAGTCCAACTGTCTGCCTAACATTGTAATAACCACTAAACCATGTCCTGAAGTGCCACATGTATCTGTCTTTTGAACACCACCAGGGATGGTGACTCTGCTTCTTCCATGGCCAGCCTGTGCCCATTTCTTCTCGTTCTGTCATTAGTTACTTGGGAGAAGAGACCAACACCCACCACGCTACAACCTCCTTGCAGGTAGTTGTAGAGAGCAGTAAAGTCTCCCATCAGCCTCCTCTTCTCCAGACTAAATAATCCCCGTTCCCTCAGCCGCTCATCCTAAAACATGCTCTCCAGACCCCTCACCAGCTTCGTTGCCCTTCTCTGGACCCACTCCAGCACCTCAATGTCTTTCATATACTGCAACACCCAGAACTGAACCCAATACTCAAGATGTGTCCCCACTAGTGCCAAGTACAGGGACACAATCCCTTCCTACTCGTGCTGGCCACACTATTTTTGATACAGGCTAGGAAGCTGCTGGCTGCCTTAGCCACCTGGGCACGCTGCTGGCTCATGTTCAGCCAGGTGTTGACCAGCATTCTCAGATCTTTTTCCACTGGGCAACTTTCCAGGCACTAGGCCTGTAATGTTGCTTGAGGTTGTTATGACTCAAGTGCAGGATATGGCACTTGACCTTGTTGAATCTCCTACAGGTGGCCTCAGACCATCATTCCAGCCTGTCCAGATCCTTCTCTAGAGAATCCCTACCTTCAAGCAGATTAAAATGCCTTTGTAACTTGGTGTTCTCTGCAGAATTACTGAGGGTGCCCTTGATTCCCTTGTCCTGATGACTGATAAAGAAAACAAACAGAACTGGCCCCAGTACTGAGCCCTGGGGAACATGGCTTGTGACTGGCTGCCACCAGGGAGCTTGATTTCCTTCATGAAACAAAGAGAGGTGGGAAGTGTCTGTTGTAGGTTATTCCTTCCAAATGTCTTGTGATGCATCACATTGGAAGTCTGTGGCAGAAGTGACAAATTAAGCCCATTTGTGGAACTCCAAGTGAAAACTGGAAGTACTAGATACTGTTTGTAAGAATGGAGGAAACTGAACAAATAAACATTTGTTCGTAAGGGAAATAACTAGGAAGGAGCCTATAGATAAATTAGACAACATGACTCTGGAATTTTTCTTTTTGAAGATAGCATTTCTCTTGATATTATAATATGTGTATTTTATAGTCAAAATACTATCCTTGTAAATTATAGCAAAAACCTTGCAATGCCTCCTGAACTCCTTTTCCAGTCACTTAAGATAAAACTGAAATAAATGTTAAATAGTCCCATTTTCTTCTCTTCATCCTGTTGTAAAATGTCCTTTCTTAATAATCAGTTTTTAGTTTTATTTTCTGCCTTCTACAATTACATTGCAAGAAGCCCTTCACTGTAGTTGAAACACTCCCCACAGTTCTATTTCAATGTATTTTACTTACCCAGTTATCCTAAAAAAAGTGCTCCCCCTTATTTTTATAGATGTCTCAATTTTCCTACTTCTCAAACTTAGCTAAGAAATTATAGAATAAAGTACAGTTTTATGGAAGGATAATGTAACGGAATTAGAACCGTTGGGCATTGAGATACTCCAGTCTGCAGTAAATGGTGATGTAAATAATGCTGAATCTCAAAATAGCAGTAGGAGGAAGTGATATCTCTTAATGTTGTGTGCGACAGATCAGTTGCATGTAATAAAAGCAATCACAATTCAACAAATATAAAGATGATGCCTTCATAAAATCACAGCTGCTTATTTCCCAGCCAGTTATTAGGATTTTCGTATAGTGTCTATAGAGGCTATTTTCTTTCCAATTATAGAGCTACAGGTAATAATATGTGCAGTGTAGAATAAAAAAAGCAGTATCAATTCACTAGGGTGACTTAAAAAAAAAAAGATCTGTTTGTCTGCAGCTCAGGTTTTTTTACATACCATACTTGAAAGTTTTAATGAGAAAAATAGGAAATCTTTTTTTCCCAACATGTTAATAACCACATAGTAGTTAATTTTCTGTTAGGGTTTAAATCGTAAATCTCAATGTGTATCTGTTTACTACTTAGACCTAAGATGTTTTCTGCACTCTAAGTCTTATCCTGCTAGCACATGAATCTGAGATATTCGTATATGTAAAAATTATAGGTAAGAATCAGGTGTGATGTTGAGAATGGAAATTGAATTTTCAGTTTAACAGAGAAAAATTTAGTTTATACTTTTAGATGTGATATAATGAAAGATGCATTTTCACAAGTTTCATGTAGTAGCTGTTACAGGGAAGTGAACATTAATGACCACAAACCTTAATACAATTGTTCTATTGCAATTGATGACAAAATATAAAGAATAACAACTTGATTACAAACCGCTTCTTAGTACATTAGCAATTGTATACATTTCCCTGTTCTCCTTGTCTTGATTTTCTGATACCTCCTCATTAAAACAGAAAATTATTTAAAATCTACCAAAATACTCCCTTTGCTGACACTGACTAGCAGTTACAAAGGAGTTCAGGCTCATGGGATAAACTGTCTGCTTTAGAAGGGAGATCTCGCACTTCTAGAAAGATTTGTACATTGGCGAGTCTGATTCAGGACTGTTAGCAGAGTTCTTCTTCTCTTCTGGAGATGATTATGACCTGGTGTAGGTGAAAAAAAAAAAAAGCTTTTGTGTCTTGTGTAAGAACAAATTAAATTTTAATCTGAACATAAATTACTTTCAGATTATTTAGAAAAGCCCTCCAGTGTTTTGCTCATCAGGAGTTGCTCATCTGGCCTTTAATGAATCTGATTCTCCTCCTTTACCCTTCTGTTCAAACTTCTGTTCACTGCCATGACATAATGTTTAGCTTCTGATTCTCTGCACAGTCATTTCATCTTTAAACTTAGATGACTCCATTAATGACCAGAAGGTTGCTTCTTACTTCCACCACTATAAACAGGAGAGCACTTAGTTTTTCTGCACATAGCTCTGAAACACTCCTCTCACTAGAGGGAAGAAAATAATTTATCTTTTTGATCAAGTGTGTGCTAGCTAAATAATACCTTTTTTATAAAAAGCAGACTTTTAATCACTAGATGTAGGGATTAAAAGTTCTTTCAAAGACCTTTCCTGCATAAGTATACACCAGACAATGACAATGAATTGAGAATGCAATTCAAATGTGTGTATTATGATTGCACTCAAAAAGGGATTTTATGAAATTAGTTTTCTGAAGCTACTTGTAACATCAAATTAAAAGAGGACAAAGACTGGAGTGCTTGAAGGAAACGGAGTATTTTTCAGTAGTTTTCAAGGACCAGAGTTTATGCCAATAAAAGCAAAAAAGAAGGATCATGTAGATCAAACACAAAACCAGCCAACCAAAAAAACCCAAACCAGTCATACCATTTTTATCAGCCTTTAAGGGTTTTAAATTAAAACAAAGCCTAATCTCTACTTGGTTCTCTAAGCAGAAATATTTTGGGCCTCTGTCTATGATTTAGCTAATGAGCTGTTGCACTGGGGAAGATCAGGATCAGCTGTCAGGTGGGAAATTGGAGATACAGTATTTCCTGCTTCACGAGTGCCAGAACACTTCCAGCCTAGACCACTAGCTTTACCTTTGCATATCCAAACCGCTGCTGTTGTGGCCCTTTCCTGGGAAGACCAGCTCTTTTCATGAAATGTCCCCAGCGTAGATCCTGAGCTCTGTAGAGATCTGGAGCTCAGCTTCTCTACTTAAAAAAAAAAATCTCTGTTGCTGATTTTTTGAATCATCTCTGGAAGCTGTGTGCCCTTCCTTGGAAGATGAGGGAGTTGTTGATCTGCAAAGTGTTTATGATTACAGTGGTCATTAAAATACAGGGACACTTATATATTATGCATGTTTGTGTTCGCACGTGTGTAGATAATACAAAGTGATTGTTGCTGTGATCCTTCACTAGTTTCTTCAGACATAACAAAAGTATAAAGAATTCCTTCATAAAAATATTTTAGTAAGAAAAAGAAAACACATCTGCTACAAAAGCTAAATTAAAACAGTGAGAATGATATGAAGCAGATAGCAGGAATAGAAACAATGCTGGCTGCAACTTAAGTGTCAGAGGAACAGCTTAAGTGTGTACACTTAAGTGTGGGAGTATATGCGTGAAGTTTCAGAGGAGTTAGAAGAGAGCACCAGGGAGTTAAACTCTGGGAAGTGTGGAAGCTCTTCTAGCATTTGCCTCTGCTGGTACACATGCTGATGTGCCCAACACACAATATTCAGAAACCATTTCCTACACCCGTCCCTTATTTGGAAGTCTGGTCAGATTAACTACAAGGTAAAGTTTATGCTCTCAAGCAACCCTGGGGCTTAGCTTCCAGCCATCTTTTATAGTTAGCACATTAGTCAGCTTCAACTGGAGATGAACTTGAAAACTAGCTGAAATAGCTCCCAATACCAGCCAGATGTAGAACAGCCACAGGTGCCACTTGTGTGAAAAATGTCACCATGTCTGTTCATCAACGTTTTATTTCAGCTCTTTTGACAAGTGTTTTTAAGGACAGTATTCAGGCATGATATGAGAAACTCAGTAGGATCCCACTGCAGGTGTATAGGCTATGTCATCATATACCTGACCTCAGCCAGCCAAGTGCAACTTTTTCCTCCTTTGCCTCCCTATCATAAATTCCAATTTTGTGCATACTGCTGAATTCCACTTCTTTAGACAGAAGTATTTTTTTAGCCTTACCTTATCAGTACCACAATGTGTTTACATGTCAGAAAGCAATAGTGTAAAAATAAGTTCTACTCATCTGTGACAGGCAAATATTTTAATTTTCATTAGTTTTGACAGGACTTAGTTTGCCATAGGTAACATACATTTACAAGTTGTATTTTATTAGCACATCAAATCATGTTCCACTGAATTACAATTTGTCACGTAGCATCAGTGTTACATTTTATCTGACAGGACATTGCTTCCACTAAACATACTAAGAAGTTGATAAACTTTTGGGAATTTAATGTATTATTTTATACATCTTCAGCTGCCAAGAGGTGTTTTGGTTTTTTTTTGTTGTTGGTCAACTGAGCAGATTCCTATTAATGAAAGTTATGGTACCAGATAATATATTCTATTGACTGAAAACTTTTTCCTCATCATTTTTTGGCTTTTAATAATGTAGCATTTAGCAGGCTTTAATATCATGTATAGAAATGCAACATGCGGAATTCACTAGTGGACTAATCCTGTGTCATTTAAGTTAGCAGGGCTTTGTCACTACCTTCAGCTGTTTTGTTTTCCTTTGAACAGAAATGTTCAAGCTTTACTGAACTTGTTTGTGCAAAGTATTTCATGCAGGGTGTGTTCTGAATGTTTCAGGGTAATACAGTATTGCAATGCTAACTGCTATCTTATACATACTGAGAAAAAGAAATGAAGAAGAGTAAGTTAAATATGTTTTCAGGAANATAAATAACATAAAAATTACACTTTTTCTCATTCAGAAAAATGCAGTCACAACCAAACAAGTTCACTTTCTCTTAGTCTTTATAAAAGAGCTCTTTACTTTCATTTTAAGGTATCTTCTGTTATAAGATATTATGAATATCTTCTTGACCCAGCACCTAACTGATCTCCAACAACACTGTTATGGTTAAAGGAAACTGCAAAAGCTCTTTCTCTGTAAGTTTTTATGAAGGGATTTAAGAAATGGATGTTGACCTAAGTATATGTCATAGTGATTCTGCATTACACTGCATAACCTGTCAAGATTAATTTTGTAATTTCATCATGATCTATTTTCTGTGCATCCAGTCATTAAAAGCTCTCTTTTTTTTCCTTTTTTAATTGGTGTGGAGAGTTGACCTTGTGTGGCTGTTAAGTGCCCACCATGTCACTCTCTCACTCCCCTGCCTCAGCAGGACAAGGGAGAAAAGAAGTTTAAAAACTCACAAATCAAGATAAAGGAAGTTAGATTGGCAAAGGTCATGTGGAGAAGTGAAGGAAAACAAAAATATTTGTTATTTATTATTAAAAAGATGTATTTATTTTACTTCCTATCAGCAGGTGATGTCCAGCCACTTCCAGGCAGTAATGGTTGCTTTGGAAGGAAACATCTTTATAACAATTTCACCCCTCCCCACCATTTACCTCAGCTTTTATTGCTGAGCATGACAGCCTGTGGTATGGAATATCCTTTTTGTCTGTTTGGGTNAAATGTCACCATGTCTGTTCATCAACGTTTTATTTCAGCTCTTTTGACAAGTGTTTTTAAGGACAGTATTCAGGCATGATATGAGAAACTCAGTAGGATCCCACTGCAGGTGTATAGGCTATGTCATCATATACCTGACCTCAGCCAGCCAAGTGCAACTTTTTCCTCCTTTGCCTCCCTATCATAAATTCCAATTTTGTGCATACTGCTGAATTCCACTTCTTTAGACAGAAGTATTTTTTTAGCCTTACCTTATCAGTACCACAATGTGTTTACATGTCAGAAAGCAATAGTGTAAAAATAAGTTCTACTCATCTGTGACAGGCAAATATTTTAATTTTCATTAGTTTTGACAGGACTTAGTTTGCCATAGGTAACATACATTTACAAGTTGTATTTTATTAGCACATCAAATCATGTTCCACTGAATTACAATTTGTCACGTAGCATCAGTGTTACATTTTATCTGACAGGACATTGCTTCCACTAAACATACTAAGAAGTTGATAAACTTTTGGGAATTTAATGTATTATTTTATACATCTTCAGCTGCCAAGAGGTGTTTTGGTTTTTTTTTGTTGTTGGTCAACTGAGCAGATACCTATTAATGAAAGTTATGGTACCAGATAATATATTCTATTGACTGAAAACTTTTTCCTCATCATTTTTTGGCTTTTAATAATGTAGCATTTAGCAGGCTTTAATATCATGTATAGAAATGCAACATGCGGAATTCACTAGTGGACTAATCCTGTGTCATTTAAGTTAGCAGGGCTTTGTCACTACCTTCAGCTGTTTTGTTTTCCTTTGAACAGAAATGTTCAAGCTTTACTGAACTTGTTTGTGCAAAGTATTTCATGCAGGGTGTGTTCTGAATGTTTCAGGGTAATACAGTATTGCAATGCTAACTGCTATCTTATACATACTGAGAAAAAGAAATGAAGAAGAGTAAGTTAAATATGTTTTCAGGAAATGGTGAAAGCACATGGAAGTAATGATTCATTTGAGAGCTGTTTGTCTATCTGAAGCAGAGGCAACATTGCAGGAGACTTGGAAGAAATTATTAATCTATACTAATATTCATTACAGCATGCATGTGTAGGTCCCCCAGTCAGGCACACAAGCACTCCACAATATTAGATACTTCTCATTTATACCTAATAACTAGAAGAAAAACAAAAAGAAAATTAAAAATTTGTAGTACAAAATAATGGACTAACCTGTCCAGACACCCAATAAAGATAATCAGAGAAACAGTACAAGCCTGCAGTAAGATTATAGCAATTTAACAGGTATGAAATGCAGTGATTTTTTTCTCTCCATGGCAGCTAGTTGTGAAGTAACTCATTTAATCACTTTTTCTAACTTCAAATTTATGTTTACATGACAAACTACATAAATGATTTAAAATTATTTTTGTATATTGAATTTTTAAACAGTTTAACAACATCTTTTCCAAAGTTGCAGTTCTCCACTGCTATAGAAGGAGTTTTTTACTGGTAGTTCCAAATATATTTGTTCAAAACGTGCATTAAATCAGGAACTCTGATTCCAAATCTATTTAATATTTTGTTGCAAGTATTTGTAATCTAATAGACTATTTTTTAATATTTCTTATTATCCCCTGCTGCTAAGGGTTTAATATTAATCTGTAGTCATTAAAAATTCAAGAAGCTATTACATATATAAGCTATGCACATTAATTATATATANTCACTCCCCTGCCTCAGCAGGACAAGGGAGAAAAGAAGTTTAAAAACTCACAAATCAAGATAAAGGAAGTTAGATTGGCAAAGGTCATGTGGAGAAGTGAAGGAAAACAAAAATATTTGTTATTTATTATTAAAAAGATGTATTTATTTTACTTCCTATCAGCAGGTGATGTCCAGCCACTTCCAGGCAGTAATGGTTGCTTTGGAAGGAAACATCTTTATAACAATTTCACCCCTCCCCACCATTTACCTCAGCTTTTATTGCTGAGCATGACAGCCTGTGGTATGGAATATCCTTTTTGTCAGTTTGGGTCAGCTGTCCCAACTGTGTCCCTTCCTCAGCCCACCCCCAGCCTACTGGCTTTTGCTGGGGAAGGGGTGTTGGAGATAGAGCCTTGATGCTTTGTGAGTACAGTTGAGCAGTAGCCAAAACATGGGTGTATTATTAGCACTGTTCTAGCTACAAATACAGAGCACAACACTGTAAGGGGCATGGTCCTTGGGCTTGTTTAGCTTGGAACCTAAATCCTAGCCTACGCAAAGTTCCCCTGGGTTTCCATCCCAAGAGCACTCCATTGTCTCATGGCACTTATGTACAGTTTAGATTCCTAGCATGAAAATTGCTATATGCCCACTATCATTAAAAAAGAGAGAATGACATGTTCTGACAGTTTAAATACAAGGAAGGGAACTGCATACTTGTAAGTTCTTGTACAAAATCCTGCTGTGGCTTTGGGTAATAATAATTATTATCGTAGCTATCACTTAATCTTTCATATACCATAGCTTGGAAATGTCAAGTGAGATTATAATCGGTTCTGGTCCTATCCAGATTCTACAGTCTTTTACTAAGTGACTATCCCCCCCCCAAAATCTGAAATATTAATAGATAATACAAAGGAAAAGATGGTATCTTTTACCTACAGATGTGAGAAAAGCATTGAGTAAATAAGCAAAAGGGTCTTGTGGAGCACAATCCATATGCTTTTTTAATCCTCAGAAATGGGTTTATACAGCAAGGCTATTAAATGGACTTATATTGTATTTAAAAGCAAAGATGACCTTGAATTTGGACTTGAGTGTGAGGTACAGCTAAGACTGACAGTCTGCAATACCCTTGAAACAGATCCTGAACGGTGCTTTGTTCTCAGTCCATCTTTGCTCTCCTTGAATTAACCTTTACTTAAAACAAAAAGCAAAACAAACAGAAAAATCCCAACCTCAAAATAAAATAACCCAAAGCTGAGATAGGTTTTTTTTTATGAAGAATAACTACAAGACCTCAGAACTCTGAAAATTCCTTACATTACAATTCTTAGTTGATGAACTTAGTGGATACCCTGTTCCCTTTTGATATGCACTGCACATAGTACAGCAGCGTTGCATATTGTGGAGGAGAGATATTATTTACCATTATAAAATGTCACCTCTTTTCCTGGCAAAATTCTTTGCCCATCTTTAAAGTAATTAGTTTTGTCATGACTATTCAAAATTCATTAATAGAAAATTCTGGCTGATTAAGCACGTCCAAGGCCAAGACTCACAAATCGTGATTCTTCTGATTTGCATGGATTCCCAGAGCAAATGTTTATCTGATACTGAGCCAGAACTGCCTACATCCTTTTTATTATATTATCAAAGATTAGTTTTGCTCTTGATCACACAATTTCACTACCCTTATAA
Source organism: Chloroceryle aenea (assembly GCA_013399075.1). NCBI lineage: Eukaryota > Metazoa > Chordata > Aves > Coraciiformes > Cerylidae > Chloroceryle > Chloroceryle aenea. The sequence continues at coordinate 107,271 of VWZY01006684.1, read as the reverse complement.
AAAATGGAATAGAAGTCTCAAAAACCCATTACTTACCTGTGGGAACTAAACTCTAAAAACCCTTTGCCATTGTTCAGAATACATCATTTCCTACAGCTTTTGTATTTCCCTGCTGGTAGGGGAGAGAAAGTTGAAACTTTAACACAAAACCTGACTTTTTTAAAAAGGGCTCCCACTCCACACAGGAAACTAAGAGCATGAAGTCTCTGTTGACTAGTTCCTTTTTTCCCTATCTCCTGATTTCATGTATTTATTGGCAAGCCTATAGAGAAATACTTGTTACAGTGCATTGCTCAGATTTGGAAACTATCTGCAAATTAACTACTGTCAAAGTTAAGAAAATCTAACTTCACTCTGCATTCAGAGAAAGTGGGAAAACAAGTAAACAAGCATCTGCAGTGGGAACACAAAGGTTGAATGCAAGATTTTGGTTTTCTTCTGGAAATTATAGCACTCCTTAAATTGCTTCTTTCATCAAATTCTTTTCTAGATTTTTCTACAGAGGCACATGAGTGCATGAAGATAAAATGTTGAGAACTGTTTTTTTTTCATTATATGTGCTGTGGAACTGTTTTCTTTGGTAATTAATTGAAAACTAGGACATTTATAGTCACAAGTTGTTCTCATCCGTAGACCAAGAACATCAGAAATGTTTTAAAATTATGGAGGAGGAGTTTCTCAGTGTTCTTAATTAATTTCTGTGATGCCTTAAGAAGTTCCAATCAAACTCCATATCCACTGTTGTTACCTATTGCCTAATAATTTCAATGTAAATATTTGTAGGTAAGTCTTCTCAGTTATATGTCAGTGAGGCTCCATGATTTAATAATACCTGTTCACCATTAGAGAAAGCAGTCACATAATTTGTCTTTATTGCTGTGAGTAACATCTAAGAGTGGGGGCAGCTATGTGGTGAAAGTCATGTTGAACAGAAAGCTCTTAAAATGACAGGCACACTGGCATTGCAGCAGTGAAAGCGCAGTGGGATTTGGACTAAAATTCTAAAAGTTAGAGAACACAGGTGGAAAACAACATTCTGAAAGGCTTGTACTCCCATCAGACCTGTAAAGTTAAAGAATGTTCATGAAGCTTTGTGGTTTTGGATAAGCAAAATGTTTAAGACAGTTTCCCATGACAGTTTTGCTCACAGCTACAAGAACATGAAAAAGAAACCATTTGCCTGGTAGCAGCTGATGTAATCAGCTCTCTTTTTGTCTACCAGCTTGAAACAAAACTTTTACAGTACCTTTTTCCTCTTTTTTTTTTTAATAATCCTCCCAAGACTTAGTCTCTATCAATTTTCATTAAGGTGATAGTTGTTTTCTAAGAGTGACATGCAAGTGATAGTAAATGGGAAATAAAAATAACTTGAAGATGCTGTAAACCAGGGAATTTTATACAACATATTTCACAAATAGAAAGAATTCAAGCCCTCTTAAGGAAATTATTAAGGATCAATCCTTTGATAACATAAATATGCACAGCTCTATTGCCTTAAACCAACCCTTGTAAGTTAATTACACAGAAAATCCAGTCTTTCTGTTATCTTTTTTGTGGACTTGAGGATGTCTCATCTCCTTAGTACTGTCACTGCCAGCACTCTAGCAGTGAGTGTCAGAAAAACATTGTTCCGTCATCCAACCCGATGTAGCTTTTTCTTCTGAACTTAGTTTTGCAGAGTATAGAAAAAACAGTTATGGAATCGATTATTCAGCTCTGTAATGGATATTCATTGTGCATTGTTTGCATGCAGCCCATAGCAGGAAGAACTAAAAAATAGTTCATAGGTCTTCAGAAGATACATTTTCACTCAGTTCTTCTCTTTTGTACACTGCTAGTTTTGTTGCTGTTTCAAAGAGTGAGAAAATTAGTGGGGCTTTGATATAGAACCTCCCTCACAATCTGTTGTGAGCTGCTAGTGTGGTTTCAGCTCAACATTTTCTAAAAATGGGCTTTCTATGTTTTGGTTCATGTTAAGAAGAAATAAAATGCAAGCTGAACCCTATTCAAGAATATAGATAGTCATAGAATTCTTTGATTTGTTTGAATAACTTTGTTGTCTTTTATAGAATTATAACACTTCATCCTAAAATATTGCAGAGCAAATTATCATGAAAAAAAAAAAAAAAGAAGAGGGACTTACTGGGGAGAGGGGTGATGTTTACATACATGTTTCAAGAGAAAAATCTGTAGAAAAATATATACATTGTTACAAAGCCTTTAACAGTTCTGATTTGTAAAGATGTGTCTTCCAAATGTGGAGAGCTTTTTTTGTTAACAGATCTTATTTTTCCCACGCATATTTTCTCGCAATTTGTATTTCAGACAACTACCGAAACCAGTTTTCAATGTATAAAAAATAATTAAATGAAAATACATTATTTTTGCACATGCTTGAGTGGTAGATAAAAATAATATTTGGGATCTTTTTGCCACATAGATTTTCACTGCAAAGCTATTTACATTCTGTTAGGGCATTACTTTACACACAGATAAAGTATAAATGAAATATATTCACACCTTAGAGGCATGAGGATTGTTGGAGTTTCTGTCTGTAGCCATTATTACATGTAAGTGTAAGTATGAATAAAACAACTGAGCATTTGGAACAACAAAAAACTAATTGTATCCTGGGAAACTAAGTAGGGAAATGCACCATTAAAAGTTAAAAGATTAATAGCTTTAACATGTTCCAGTAATCACTGGAAGTGTTTACCTAGGGTTTGCCCAAAGACTTTGAGGAAGTTACTGTCTGTTTAAACTGAGTACACTTTGTTGAAGAAGTAAGAATTCAGGAGTAGTCAGAGAACCCAGAGACAGGAAACAGTGCAGGGACTAAGTGGAAAGATGGTTTAATAATTAGAACTGTACATTAATAATTAGGACTGTAATTTACAAGCAGTAAGGTGCACCTTGCACTTGTATCTTCTGTGACCTCTGGGACAAATCATTCAGGGTAGTACTCATCTCAGCAAATGTTATCTGTAGTCATCCAGACTCTTTTTATAATCAATAGAGGGAAAGAAGCTCTGAGCTTATCAGAATGCTTGAGTACATGCTTACATTCTCCAGACATACCCATTTGGCCTTAGAGAACCACTTTTGATTAGTGATGGTTAGATAAAACAGCTTGGTGTCTCTAGCAAGCAGTTACAGTACCAAGTATAGCAGATAAAAAGACAGGTTAGGATTGCAGGCAACCTGAATTCCAACAGCTGAAAAAACACAGTGCTATAAGTACTTAGAGCTAAGGCTTGGGCTGCAGCACACTTCAGCCTGCACAGGCTGAGCAGTACAGGTAACACTTCTAAGAGCCCTGGCTGTAGAATGGGAACTTTGCTATCTTGTAGGGAAGAGGAGAAGAATCGGTAACCATAGAGTGGGAACTGGTAATAGCGATAGTAAATTCTGCTTAAGGCTGATAGAGTAAGATTGTCATTTATTTCTGAAAGAGGGAGAAAGGAAATACAAATGTGAGGATTAGTATGTTTGTCTTAATCTGTCCCCCTGGAATGACTGGTAAAAAAAAAGAGCAGAATTATTGGTAAGTGAATCTACTTAAAAATAAGTAACTCTCATTAGTGCAAACAGCGAATAATTTATTTTAAACAGCTATAATTAATTTCAAAAGAAAAAAGTTTTAATTTTGAATCTTCCTATTTTCAAGATGTCAACAAAGCCATTCATAAATCTGTGCTGTATGAGCTGCCTAAAGAACAAAACGTCCGACTCGCAAAACATTTCACCATTCACAAATCAGTGCAGCCCAAATCAAAACTTGACAATAGAAAAACTAATGGGTTTTGTTTAGTGGACCTGAAACCCCAGAAGACTGAACGGAGTTTCCAGATTTCCTGAGCTGCCCTTTAACAAGCTGCTTTCTTACTATGTTGCTTCAAAGTGGCAAGTTAGCTAAGTGAGCTCTGTGAGTCAGAAAGGAGAGCATTCAAGCACAAGATAGTAGTTCCTAGAGTTGCTACTAGAATTTAGTTGCTTCCAGGAAAACACCTCTTTCTACCTTTTTGGAGAAGTCAGTAATCCAGTAGCTTGGCATTCAGGCAGTCCAGCTGTGTGGGAAATGTGTTGGTCTAGCTGTCTGGAAAGCTTGGGAGCTGCTAAGTCACATCTCCAGACAGAGAGCCAACAGAGCCAGTTGCTAAGGGAACCTTGAAGTTTGTTAGGCACCCTGTGAAATGCATTTAGCTAAATACCTGGTTGCCTTGCAGACCTAGTTAAGCTGATGCCCTAACATCCTGAACATGCTGCTGTTTGCTTCCCTGGGTTCTCTGTTGGTCAGGTGAGCGGGCTGCCTTGCTCACCAGCTTTGCAGTCTTTTTGGCTGGTTCACAGGAGGAACAGCTGTAGTGTGCACAGGATTGGAGACAGACAGCTCAGCAGATGGGAGAACAGTAGACATTTGTAAAATGTGTTCTGGCAGCCTGGGAAAATCACCTAGATTTATTTGGAAGACTTAGGAAGCCAAGTGATTTGGTTTCTCTGTTTCCATATGAAATATTTATATGACTTAGTATTTCTCTGAAATACTGAACTTTTCTTGATCAGCAGGGTTTTTTACCAGTTCTGGTCTCATGGCCTATTAAAAGCAGTTAAACATTTCTGATAGTTCCACAGAAATAGATAAGAATAGTTTCTATTGAATATTATTATGCATTTTTATTTTATGCTTCTCATTAAAAGACTCAATTTAGCCTTGCAAGAAAGACAAAACAAAAGGAAATCCACTGTCATTTAATTTGGAGCTTTAATAGCCAACTGAGAAATCAAGTCCAGCTGTTAGACTCTCAGCATCCATTCTCTTGACCTTTTAGTCCTGAGCGCACATTGCTCCTTCACTTTAGAGATTTCCAGGCCTGGAATGGTGTTTTTGCTTTCAAATGTTAAATATCACTTTCTAGGTATGGGGCTAAATTGAAAATCTACTTGTCTGATTTAACACTTCAAAATGTTATTGGTTCTGGTACTGTTATTGACTACAGTATTTGCAGTTCTCACGGGGATGGAAAATAGCTGCTGAACAATGAAATCTGGATTGATTTTCATTCATTAACTTTGAAAAAGGACATAAGCTTCCTGAACTATGTATTCATTCAAAATTTATCATTCCTCCTTATGTTTAAATCATGTTTTAGAAAAGGATCTTATAGTTCCTTTCCAGAAAGTCAGGAATAAGTTAATGAGTTAGAACTTCATTGAAAAAAAATAATTGAAACTGCCTTTCAAAAGATTATTTAGTCCCATTGCAATTAAATGTTTCTTAATATTTACACACACAAGACATTTTCCCAAGTGTGTATCTCTCTCTCTATATATATATAACTATATACACACACATGCATGTTTATATATATGGAAGAATAAAAAAGCATCCAGTTTCATCACTTCTTTTGTTTTGAATGACATAATCTGTAACTTCTAATAGTTTTACATATACACATATAAGTTATTAATTCAGAATTTCTCTTATAAAATATTTTACAAATCCTGATGTGGGGAATTCACACATGACATTTTCAGCTAAGATGAGAGATTGGAGGATTGTGCAGTGAAATACATAGAGTATAATGCATTTTACAAAACATTGCACTATTCGCCAAAAGATTTTGGAATGCAACCAGAATTGTCAGAATTCCCCAAATTATTGTTTTTACATCTGTAGTGTGACTAGCATCAGAAAAAAACTACCAAATAAAAAAATAACAAGAAGCACTTCGGATACTTAGGGAAGACGTGTTGTTCAACAGAGTGAAATGATGACAGCAGAGTTCTGAAGTTTTGTTCTGTTTCTTCGGCTTCTTTTTTGGAAGTACAGCTTAACTATATCAGCTTTGAAAGTGTTTCCAGATTCTTTTACTTGGAAGCTTTGCTTTTTACACCATAGTGGTAATAGTACACTGAGATATGTTGAGTGTGGAGGAAATCCCTTTCTGTTGATGGTAGTGTGGCACTTTAGAGTTACCAGCCACTTGTGTGAGTTTTCTGTAGTTTAGTTTTTCAGCATTTCCTATCTGTGCCATGGTATGCAGCTCATTTGACAAAGTTAAGAGGTAGAGGTACCTGGCCTAAACTATGCTCAGGCATTATCATTGCTTTGGCAAGTATGCAGGAGATGGTACAGCACATAAAAGCTCTAAAATATATTGGCACCTGAAGAGAAAAGTCAGTAAGACCTGTCAGCAGATGCCAACTGCTAACCCGTTCTACCAAACCATGTAGTTCTCGAACTGATGGTTGCTGGTTTCTGTTGATTTTAATGAAAGATGTTGCAGTTGCTCCCTGTACTTTCAGAATCATCCATCTCTTACTCTTCTCTGAAGCCTGTAGTGTACATCTGTGCATTCTGTCGTCTTCTCTACCTATCTCTGCAGGAACCCCATGTATGTACGAAGAAGTAAATGATAAACAAATATGAATTAAGAAATTTAAATAAAATACTTAAATTTTTTTCAAGTGATGGTTTTCAAAGGATTCTGAGTTTTCAGGAAATTAATAGTAAAGAGCTGTCTTCACAGTCCTTCCAGCATTTGAGGCTCCCTTTTAAAGAAATTCAGGGTATTGCATGCAAGTCACTTTTAGTACTTCATGTAACACTAATTTATTGACTCTCCAGGCTGAAAATATTTGTTCATGCAACAAAGACTTCTACACTTCTTCAGAAATTTGTTGTTACTTTTCCTGAAGTGATCTCAATGTTCTGACTGTTATTTTCTGCAGTAGTGGGGCATGAAATACTTTATGGCTGGGAAAGAAATGCAAATGGAAGAAAATGTTACTACAATAGATATTTTTAATACACCCTCTGTGGTTATGTATTGCGTGATTCATCCTGTTGAATAATTTTCATTCCAACATAAGGCTTTGAATGTTAGAAGGAGATGTCTGCAATGGAAAGGAGTCATTAATGACTACAGCCAGTGCCATACTTGGTTCCCTAATTATTTCAGGAAATCTGTTTTGCTTTTTTTTTTAGTTTGTAGCCTCAGCTGTACAGATACAAGACAATCATTTTATATGTCTTCACTATTAACTCTGGAATGACTTCTGAAAAACAACAAAAAAATTCTTTAGCTCTCCAATTTTTTAGTAGGCTTTTAAATAATTAAAATAATTTTCTATCTTCAGGCTAAAATAGCTGCTTTACAGGGCTCCAGTTGAGTAACAGTACTGCAATTGCATAGTTTATATCCTCATACTTTACCTCTGGTGTACCAGCATAACCTACTTAACTACTTTGTTAACAGTGGCAAGCATTATTCCCATTTACATACACTACTTGTTCCATTCAGTTAGATGCTAATAATCATAATTTTTAGTTCCAGCTTATGGTACACTAGCTGTGGATTTCAAAACCTGTATTAATACACACCCAATCTTAAGGCAACATTTAAAACCCGCTTGTTTAAAGGCTGTTTTTATAGTACTTCATCTAACACTATCTAAAATGTTTAATCTCCAGTCCTCCTTCCCTTAGTTATTTACTCTCCTCTTCCTAAGAAACAGTAAAAGATTTCCTGCACTCCTGTAAATGTGTAATCTCATCACCAGCTAGACTGTATGGTTCATAGTGACTGGCTGAATTTTTGTTTCCAGGTTTTACAATTTATTCTTTATACATAAGTGTCTGAAAATCTGCTCCATGGGTTGATTAGAAGTAAATGATTGTTGTAAAATACTTGAGTTACTGAAAACTGTTTCTGTAGAAAACCATATACTGCTTCTGACATTGTCACTTTGTATTTAATTGATCTAACTTTATAGTGTAGTTAAGAGGTATGTTTCTGTGTGAAGCAACTGGTTCAAAACCAGGCTGTTTTGATAATCCCAGAAAACAAAATCTCTCACATCAACAGGAAACTCTAAACTTTCCACACTGCTCTGTCACAACTATAATCACCTCATTTTTTAGAGCCTACCAGTAAAGATGGCAGTTGTACTCCTATATTGCAACACGCAATCGGGTAGGAAGAATGTCATGCTATTATTTTAGACTAATAAGCAGAGGACATGTTTTGAAGTTCAAGGATAAAGTATTTCCATCTGAAATGGTCATGCGGTGCAAACCCTACCTCAGACACATGTATCGAGAGATAGCCTTCTAACAGAAGAAACTCATCTATGGAATGTGAAATTCATTAGCTTTTATTACAGTATTCATTACATCTAAGCATGTGTCCCCTGGATGGTTGCACAGTTACACGCTGTAGTAGGATATGCAGACCACACAATGTTACAGACTATACCCTTGGATTAGCACTCAAATCCGGTCATATTTACGTAACTGTGCTGTAACCTCCATAAAGCCATGGCAGGGACACTTCCCACAACATGTATTATCTGCAGGATTACTGCAGTGCAGATGCTTTCTTTTCCATTTGTCTTAGAGCTGCTTCTGAAGTTGCCCGCTAGAGCAGCCCTTCCAGAGCATCACCGTGAGGGAGATACTGTAATGAAAACATTTGAGGGGAATGGCAGCAAGATCTAAATGGCTGTCTCTGTGAGGATGCTTCTACCAGTCTCCCATCCCCAGACTCATCTGGGTTGTTTCAAGAGATTGGGTGCACCATTCCCATCCAGTTCTAGCTTCTTTTGGTAGAAAACACAGGCAAGCAAAAAAAAACTTGAAGCTTAGTTCTCCATTTCCCCAGTCTGTGTGGTAGAAAGAAAAGCCCTGCAGGGTCTCTTACACAGCACATCTATTCCACAAAATACTTTTGATCCACAGGTCTCCTTGCTTGTTGCTTATTCCCTGTGTAGACTTTGGAGACACTTGTGATGTTGGCAACGCTCCCAAAAACTTGACCTGATCTGGTAAAACCAGTAAAAGCTTTCTTGATTTGTGCAGAAACTTAGAAAGACAAACTTAGCCACAAAGTGAAATTTGTTTTGCATAGGCAAGCATTTAAAAGGCAAGTCTATACAAGAGGTCAGCCAAACTAAATCTGATATCTGAAGTATTAGAATATAGAGACAAATCATTTAGATTCTAAGCAGTGAAAAAACATGACTAGCTCTACGATGAAGAGATTGTTCTTATTACTACCACAACACTGGACATTGGACTTTGCTTTGATTTTTTTTTAGTGTTTACCTAAAACAAATCTGCCTTTAAGCCAAAACAAAGCCAGTTGCTGTGATGTACTGAAGTATTACAAATAAGAGCCAATGTGCAAATGGTAAATAAAGGACTGTTGCAATGTAGTTAAAAAATGCTTTTGAGTTTTCATGATTTTCATGATCTGGTACTTGAAAGATTGTCACACATTGAAGAAACAGAATAAGCTGACACTTGCAATGTTAAATTAAATGATAGTGAACTCCAGTTAATTCTGTTTATTCTTAAGTCTTTATTATGCCTGGTATTGCAGATGCCACTACAAAAAAAGGAACACTTTTTTTTTTTTCTTTCCCTCTTTCTCTCTTTTTATTTATCCCCGTGTCTGACCACTCAGAGAATATACAGAATATAGGGCACATTCTGATACAGCTTGAATTTTTCCCTTTGGCTAATCATGCAGTTTTAAGACATCAGTGTTTCTTTTTATAGAGTTTAACATTGCTTGTGTTATAATTGACATTACTGCTAACCTATTTCCCCTTTTCTCCTTCTCTCTTTATAAATGCCATCTCTTCAGGTGTTTTTCATAGCATGATTCATCACCAGTCAGAAAAGCAGAGATTCTTTATATCTGTGAAAATCACCTCTTACCCATCTACACATTCTCATCAGCTAGGACAGCCGTGCCATGTGAGCTGCATAATTTAATCAGGGGAGGAATCTGCTTGTAGAAAGACCACAAGAGCATCTTCTTTAAACCCTGAGACTTCAGAATCAGCAGCCCAAAAATTCAAGTTTCTTTTAAATGACAATGGAATTTCAAATCAAAATGTTTCCAGTCACTGATAACATTTAAACCTGTTAGACATTTATTACAAGCACAAACATAAGCTATAAAAATCTAAAAAAAAGAGTAAGTTTTGTTATTTAAAAAACCCAAACCAGTTATGTCCACAGCATATTTCAAAAGAGTATCCCTGTCTGATATGATTCACAACAGTACTTCATGTGCTGTATGACCAGCATTACTCATTGAACCAGAGATTTTAATCTGCTTTTCACTTTAGTAACTGAAAATGGTTCCTGTAAGACAGCAAGGGCAGTAGAAGGGAGAAGATCTCTTTGGCAAGGGAACTGGAGGATATTCCTTCTTTAGTTATGTTCCAGAATTTTATTCTCAGATTTAACTGTGTATGTGAGAAATATTTTTTCTACTTTTCTGTTCTTGCTTTCATTGCCTGTTCATCTGAAAGTCTATGAGACTTAAGCGTGAAGGAGTTGGCAGAATTGCACTGAAGAGGCAGTGAATGGCTATGGTTTTGAATGGGAGGCTATATTCTGGTTTAGAATAGTAATTTCTGGAAGTTGTTAATTTTCGTTTCTACTGCAGGAATGGAATGATAAAATTCAAATGGTAGGGGAGGGGGAAGGACATAAGTAATCTTACTGAATATGTATACCAAGTACTAGAGCCATGGTAACTAAGCTTCTTAGTCTAATCCTGCCCTAAAAAGCAGTATTCTCCGATTCTCTAAAGTTACTGCTGCTAAGTAGAAAAGGCAATGCTAAATATAGAAGTACATAGCTTTGTTTGCATGTTAAGAACTATTCTCAAACTCAGATTTACTCAGCAATGCACAGGGCAGGGGTTCCCCCCATTATTTATTTATTTACTGGGAGGCTCTTAGCTTCATTAGAAGAGATTACAACCACATTTACATATTGACCCTCAGATGTCTTAAAGAGTTTTTTCCTTGGTTAGAGAAGAGCTTTTCTTTGCTTTTAATTAGGTTTACATTTTGTTCTCAGAACAGAATGACAAAAATTTTGTTCTCGAAGAAAACTGTTCAAGAATTTACACAATCAAACCCAATATAAATGAAGTGACTGGTACCTTTTTGTTACAGTTTGTGTTAGCTAACTTTTCTCAGGTTTCTTTTCAAAACCAAGATTTACAATCTGATGCTTCAGAGTTACAAAATTATATGTGAAACTTCATTTTACACACAACATGAACCAGAAAAAGGCAGATTACACATAGAAATAATGTACTTATATAATTAATTAGCAATTTAAATATGTAATCAATCAACTTAATAGCAATTACATTCATTTTTGTGTTTCCTCGATAGTGTGAAATCTTCTGGGAGGGATTTAGTTATTTCTCTTACTGTTTTTGACTGCAGAACCCATTTTTTTAGTAGGACATAAATTAATGGTCTTACTGACTGTATGTGGTGATAATTTCATGTGATCGCTTGAGAAACACTGTTAATAAAACCACTACATAAAGTAACTCAACAGTAGGGTATTGTGTTCTTGGTTAGTAATTTGTTTCCTACTGTGGCATCAGTAATTTACAGATGATTGTTGCATTTTTTCCTTGCACAGACTTTATTAGAGTAGAATGCCTTTTCTTTCTCAAATACAGGAAATGTTGGAAGATATGCTTATATCACTTAATGGTTCCCTTTACTTAAGGAGAATGGATTTGTTGTGTTTGTTGTCTTTTCCCTGGATACAAATATATGTGTTTCGATTCTTATTAGTTAGAAGTTAAACCGTGATGTGGAAAATGGTATGTCTAGCTGTAAAAGCTTCCTTGAGGGATAAGAAATGAAGTGAGACATCTTAAGACTCAATTTTCCCAGAGAGTTATTTTCTTCTTGTTGTTCGTGGGATGGAAAAAAAGCAGTAGGAACTCTCTCCTTTTCATCTATATTTTAATCACTGAAAGCGATTTCTGTAAATCATATTGTGCTATTTTTAGCACTAGCCAGTCTTGAGTTCTCATTACATATTTCCCTCTTCTCTCTCCATGGGGATTTCTACTGACTTCTCTTTTTATTATTTATTTTAAAGTGGTTCAAGGTGCTAGGATAGCCTGGAGTGTCTTTGCCATCACTTTGGAATGTGATCATTAGTGTGGAGCCGTGGTATTTTACTGTGAGATTTCATGTTCACTGTTCAGACTTCCATGGAATAATATGAGGAAGACTAATTTTATATGTTGTCTTTGTGTATATAGGGCAAGATTTTCTGTTTCTTTATTTAAATTTGTATTTCTTTTTGGCAATTTGATTTGGCCTGTGGCTAAACCATGTTTTTCCACTTACTCTCTAGCTGCACTTTGGTTGTTTCTTCTTTTGCAGTGTCCTGACCTTACAGATAATTCCACTTACTTTTTCCCTCACACATGAAAACTCTAATGTCATTATTTATTTCTTAAAGCACTGTACTTTACCAGAGTGGAGATCTAACACTAACACTAACATAGGAAAATAAAAGGAAATTAAATTCTCCCCCAGTTCCCCAGATAGGCAAGCTTATAGAATTCATTTTGCAGAACTAGGCTGATATGATCATAGCACATGATATCTTATGACATGATTCAAATAAAACTAACCTTTCAGCAGGCAATTTTAGCTTTTTGACTTTGTATTTTAAATAGAGCTATCATCTATATCTGCCCAGTAGTACTATTTCTATTCCCACTGGTAAGTCACATGATGAAAACCTTACAATACTTAATGAAAAGCAGATTATTTCAAATTTCAAGAAAAGGTCATTCTGTTTATTTGAAGGAATGAAGATACATTCTTTTTCTTCAGTATGTTCTCATCTTGCCCTTTAAATGATGTCAGAGAATCAAAGCTAAACTTCTTGTGCAGAAGAATATAGATACAGTCTTCTATAAATTGATCTTACCTTCCACTTGTCACTGCTTTTAAATTAGAAAGACTACAATACCAGCAAATTTTATGCATTTTTTTCACTGAATAGTAATAACTCAGTAGACATATATATACAGCTGCAACTTTTTGTAGATAAAAGCATATAAATCAAAAGTACAAGCTATATTCAACCTCAACTTGGAACACATCCATATAGCAAGATGACAGATTACTTAGGCAAAACTTTGTATCTCCTGTACTTGATGCCTAAAACACACAGACTAAAATAATTTCATCTACTGTTTCTCAAACTAAGAAAGTACCACAAACAATAATGTCTCATGGGGAGAATGGCCCACTAAAATGTTCTAGCGGTACAAAAAAATTTCCCAAAAGGGATAACTAAAAGTAGATATTTGTACCTAAATATTCTAATTTTTATTTCCTTCCATAAGATATTCCTCTTAATATGAAGGATGAAGAGAGAAAAGTTCAAACTGCATGTATACACAAAGTTGGAAACTTAGTTTACATGTTGAGTGTTCTTCAAATCATTTCAGAATGGGAGTAATGTAAAACAATAAAAGCTTTTGAAGTAGCTTACTATTTTCTTTCCCAGATTCCAGATGAAAGGTACTAGGAGGCTCCTGAACTTCAGAAGTTTTCAGGATGACTTGTTTGTTTGTTTTTTTTTCTGATTACAACACAGAAAAAGAAAACAAAACAACAACAACAAAAAACCAGAACCAAATTACTCCAACAAATTCACCAGAAAAGTATTTAATAAGACCTCCTAAAATCTTGATAAATTTATCTTTCCCAATCTGTACATCTCCACTGACTTGACAGTTACTGTAATCATGGAAAGGTGATATTTTAAGACCATTGTTTTCAATCCAGTACAGGATCATTGAGTTCTTACAGGATATCTTTTTGATTATTTTCATGTACACTGTGGGGTTTGTGTTACACATTCTGGTCAAAAATGAAGGGTTGAGCAGTGAAAGCAGATGCTGTCTCTTGGACTGCTCTTGGCCACAGTGAGTTGGTCTGGGCAAAACTTTCCCAGGGCTCTGCAAGAGTTGCCTTCTCCATTGTAGCAATTGCAGTGGCCCTCCGGGTGAGGAGGGGTCAGCAAGCAGAAACACTGCAGCACAGAAAGAGTCGGGAAGCATACTTCTCTAGGGATCCAGAGGTGGCTGTATGTGTAAGTTGCCACTCAGGAAAGGAATACTTTGTTGATCTGAGAGCAATGCTGGAGGTACTCATCTGGGAGTGGGGGACTTCAACCCTTATCTGAATTTGTAATCCAGTAACTTAGAGTTCTGGCTGTGACAGACATTATGTAATTCCAATATGCTTTCTCATAAAAAAATAGATATCAGAAGATATTTAATTTTACTTTTGCTGGTGTGCAGGTTGTTGTAAACACTGATTGTAAACTGACATTGGATGCTGTAACTTAGTAAGGGTCATAATGGCAGATATTCCAATGGTTTTTCTATAGCTATATTGTGAGTATACTGTATTTTCACAGCAAGTCTTTAAAATTGATGGGCATGGTTTTCTTCTTTTTGCTATTGAAATAGACCAAATTTATAGAATTGCTATAATGTTAAGTGAAAATATCATAAGCTTGTATTTTCTTAGACTTTCTGAAATATACTGAAATTTCTCCCTTAATTCTTTGTCTTGTTTTACAGTGACTTACAAGAAATTACAATATCATTAGATTTTAATGTGTTCAATTTTTTAAAAGACTTTTCAGTAATCTCTCTCCCACTCTCCATTAGAAACCACAGATTTCCCCAGGAAACATTCTTTATAGAACGTACAGATATATATTGGAAGAAGGAGTGATGCCTTTGAAAAGTCAGAATGTAAAAAGTCAGTTCTTCAAATGATAAAAAATATGTTACCATCATCAAGGTTTGAGGTCTGTTGGAAAAACAAACAAAAACTTCAAACCCTTTTTAAAATTGACAGCTAAGAGGCAGAGCAAAAGCTGAAATCCAGTGAACAGAAAGACATTAGGCTAGATCCTCTGCTATTTTGTCCTGCAGTCAGGGCATGTGTGGGCTGTGTTTACACTGTGGGACTGATGTGCTATTATGGTATGCTGCTCCCCTCATCGAATTTGCAAGCTCAGGTTGCTTTCCAGGGTGTCTGGTAGGACAGGCTGTGGTCCCTGTTGATACCTTCTGTTGATACGGAGTTGGACAGAAGGCTCCCTGTAGCAAGAATGGCTCATGATAATAGACTGGGATCCCAATGCAGGGATTTGTTTTACTGTGATTTTATTTAAAAGATATAATAGCAGATAATTAATACAACTTTGGAATAACTTAACACAAAGCAGACAGATTTACACTTCCTGATATTTCTCAAAAGTGTTACCATTTTCTTCTGGTTTTCCAATATTACTAGCATTAATTTTTATGAAAGGAGGCACAGACTTTGATTTCTGAGACCTCTACCTAAGATGCAAGTGAAATTCTTATCCTTGTAATTTCACCTTCCCTGATACCAGTGAGAAGTTTTTGTAGCTTCCTTATAAACAACGCTTCAAGTATCACAACCCATATCTCTCATGATGACAAGGTGACAGCAATCTTGCAGACATTGTAGAGTCTGTTTTTAAATACAAGTGCCAAGTTCTCTGGAAAGCTTTTTGTGCATTACAAATTCGAGATAATTACATTACAAATAGCACAGCTTGGACCCAGTGAAATTAGAGATCTTCATGGCTATACCTATAAAAATCACCACTGTGTTTAGATAATTTTTTTTGAGTGATGAATTTGGTTTTGCTTTTTCCAATCACATCGTTCATGTTATAGTTTTATATTTTCAGTAAGGAAGAAGTAGTGGAACAATATATCTCATACAGAGCTAGCTTTGTCAGAAATAACAATTATTTTGAAGAAAAGCATGTTTCTCCCTTACCCTCATGTATCCTGGGAACTTTAACCTGTCTGAGACAATTCCACATGCATTTTAAAAGAACTGGATAAAGTCAGCATTTATTGATACAAATCCTAGTCAACAATATTGCTAGTGCAAAAATAATGGACATAGGCTTAATAATCATGCAGATTTACATCAGTTTATGTTTTTCTAATTTGCCCTCTGTTTTTCTGAGCACAGATATTTGTACTGGGTGTTTTTTAAAATTTTAGACCTTATAAATAATGAGGCAGTAAGGTTTTTCTGTATAAGAAATGTGAGAAATAAATTTTATGATCATAAAAATAAGGGATAAACAAAGGATTTGAGTAGCTGAAAATGAAGTATTAGAACAGATGTTGCCCTGAAAAACATACAGAAAATATCCCAAATATGCAGGAAAGGTATAGATGGTTTTAGAGCCAAGTCTGGATGTTAAGCTGGGATATTGTTGGATGAGCCATGCCCATGTTCATTAATTTCTTGTCCCTGAAAGCCTCTGTATTTAAGATGACTCAACTGAAAATAGAGCATGTTTTTTAAAAACAATAATAAGAAGTATTCATTTACTTTGACATAAATGTGAAAATCTAACCTTGAGTAGGTATCAGTAGTCTTTAAGAAAGTATTTTTTATTCCTGAGACGGAGTATAGAAATGGAATGATAACATTCAGAACTGGAAATGACTGTTTATGATTGAACAAGATATATTTTGGAAGAACATGAAACACAATCTGTTTAGAGACAGGTGAAAAATTACCTCAGGACAAATAGAGCTGATACGAATTTTTGGTTTTGATTGATGAAAAAGCTCAAGTAATCTTTTTCCAGCTCTAAATTGGAAGTCATTTAAGTCAGTCTGCTCTGTCAGTTTTTTATTTGGCCAGAAAAATAGCTGTTGGGCAACAAGCAAAAGGTGCAAGTATTACAGGAACTCCTGGGTTCCTTGTGCTCATGCTGATAAACTGTAACTGCTGAAACATTGTTACTTGAATAAACTGCCACTTCAATTTCTTCGTTAAAAACAGAGTAATCTGCTTTTTGAGCTAAGCATAAGCTATTTGTTTACCTTTACTAGGACAACTTTTCTAAGGATATTGAACTTAATTATTGCCATTATAATTAGTGACATAGATATTGTCACATCTTAATCTCGTTTTACTCCTAGCTTCTTAGAAATATTAAAAATTACTTCTTGTTTACTTTGGTAAAAAGTAAAAAAAAAAATAAATCTGCTCACTTTATCTTGCTTGGCATGAAATATCCCTCTGGTTAGCTGGGGTCAGCTGTCCTGCCTGTGTCCCCACCTAGCTTCTTGCTCAACCCTGGTCAATCCACAGTGGGGCAGAGTGGAAAAAAGATGAAGTCTTGATGCTGTGGGAGCATTGTTCAGCAACAGTCAGAACACTGGTTCATTATCAGCTCTTGAGAGCTCCAAATCACACCACCATATGGTTGTGTTCTGCTATGAAGAAAATTAGCTCCATCTTAGCCACATCCAGTACAATCTCCATCCCTTACTCCATACCTTTTGCATCATGCTCAGGTCCTGCACTATCCAGTATACCCTTGTAAACCACCACCTCCCTTTCCACCCTTTAATATAGACACAGATATAATTCCTAACGCTGTCAAATGTCCATCATATCCATTAAGCTGCCTTGTCCATGACTTCTTGTGTTGTGTAGAGTTGTTGGGTGCCAAAGCTTTGGCCACTGCTAAGCTTGCTCAGTTCCTTGTGGAGCTCTTTCCTGGGCTGTAGTTCCTTTAAATCCATCTGCTCCTATGCAGGGCCCTACGCAGGCTGCAGACACCTGCTTTGGTGTGGTCTCTTCTCCATGCATTGCTTTGGAACCTGGAGCACCTCCACCGTGTGCTTCTTGTTTGACCTTGGTGTCTGCAGGGTTGTTTCACATTTTCTCACTCTGACAGCTGCTGCTTAGGTTTATTTGGCCATGCGTTCTCAAAGGAGTTAGTAGCATTGCCCTGTAGAAATGCAGTCAATAAATGTATTTATTGTTCTAATTAGAAATGTTCACTGGCATTTAACTATATCATAGTAAATTAGTTATTTTTCTGAGCTATGGGATTTCTGAAATTTATAGGAGTAAAGAAACATGTTAAAAGACATTGTTGACAACAAAATATCATATAAGACTAATTAACTCAGTATAACATGTAAAAAAACCCCTAATCACCCCTAATCTATATTGCGATGTTCCTTCTTTTGGAGTTTCACTTGTATTTCACCATGTAATCTCAAGTACTCTAGCACTACCAGATTTCACAGGCAAGGAAGGTTTAAACTTATTTGGTAATTTTTTTTTCTCAGTAATGACAATGTATCTAGTTATTAATGAACCACTGTCTTACCAGGAGGGAGTGTGTTGGAAGAGTCAGCAGCATAAGTCCCTCGTTGCAGTTTTTCATTATGGACCCTACTATGCTTCTGTAAAACCAAAGAATTTGATTTAACAGATGCCCTTGAGAGATTCCAAGTTAGAAAATTGCTGTCTGCTTGTAATATCCATCACAAATAACTCGCTTTGTCTTGCAAAGGCTGCAGCAACCTGGGCCATTTACCTCTGTAAATCTCAGAATCAAACAGCCATAGACTGAAAATCTGTAGCGCAGATGTGATCACTTGTAGACAGAGTACCTTTATTCTTTTCTTCTGTTCATTCTGAAAAGATGCTGCAAAGATGCACACTTGTGTTTCTTCAGATTCCTCCTTAAAACTTTACTGTAGTGCCCTTCAAAATATGTCTCATCAAAGTTGAGGTGATCTTTATGCTCAGACTGCTGTCTATCGTGATGAAAATACGATCTCACTTTCTCATTGCAGTCCACTCTGCTGTCTTTGTCATCCTCTCATAAATTCTTTGCTAGAGCTGTTTTACATTATGCAACTACTGTCTTCGGCAGATTATTTTTTGTTCTGCTGAACTTTGTTTCCATAGTTATAAAGCACAAACCAGATAAGTTTGGTTACCTTCAAATTTTTAAGAAAATAACCTAAAAAGCTGTCAGGGTGATTGACTGAAGGTGATCAGTTATGGAAATAACTATCATTATTTCTTATCAGTAGAACAAACCTCATTGTTCTAAAAAAGCCCCAAACCCCCAAACCATATAACTTTTGGAATACTGTATTGTTTACTCAAACCCTAACTCTTGACTGCCAGGGTTGTTTCTCTCAGATATTGTCACTCTTCTCTTCCAGCTGCAGTTGTGCAAGGTTTTTTCATCCCTTCTTAAATGTGATCTCACAGAGGCACCACCAACATCACTGACTGGCTCAGACTTGGCCAGCAGTGGGTCCATCTCCCCACCTGACAAAACCTTGCCATGAAATTGCAATACAATCCATTATGTATTTAATTTACAAGTGTATATAAATGTACTGAAAAATTACTTTTGGGGGCTATCATTGGAAACAACACAAAACTAGAAACTGGGACCTGAGAATTACAAAATGAGTATGAATAAAATCCAGTGTTTGCATTTAATTGTCTCTTTAGCTATTAAAAATTCACCCCAAAGTGCTTTTTCTATACATATTTTTGCTGTGCTTAGTTTAAAATTAAACAGGAAAAATATTACAATTATTTCCTGTCCTCCAGCTCAGCAACAGAAAGAAGTATTACTTGTATTAAGAGAGACTTTCTTTCCTATTGTGTTTTTGTCAGAAACGAAGGCTAAAATGTCTTACCAGTGACCTGGTTCTTTTGATAAGGTTGTTCACAAAAGACAATGACTAATACTGTCTGCAGTACAAAGCTAGGGGGGAAAAAAAAAAAAAAGATAATTAAGAGAAAAGAGAATTGAATTAAATTTAAACTTTCATTCAATGTAGAGTACATTTATGGAATAGTGTCAGGTAAACCTAAAGCAAATAGAATTTAAATTGGAATGCAATATACATAATGACATATAGTATAAAGGTTTTATAACAAGAATTTGTGGAAGTTGACTAATGACAAGAAGAAAGTTAAAAGTGAACACTGTAGACTTATCCTAGATTAGTGTTGTGATTGTAGTAGTTGGCTTAATTTACAGTTCTGTTTTTTTGATTCAGAAGAAGGAATCAGACTATTCCACTTTGAAAATTCTAGTTAAAAGTGAAATCTCTGCTTTAAATAATGACTTTTCACAGTGTTTGATAGCACTAGAAATTTGTGGTTTCTTCCCTTCAGTCATCCTTTTGCCATTTCTTGCCTTTTGCTGTTGTTATTTTGTTAGTTTTTACAAGTAAAACCATTATTAACCTATAGCTGTTTCCTGAACATTCATGTCTCAAATTATGTTCCAACATAGGGGTTAAAATATGTTTTTTTGCTACAAAAATGCAACTCTCATTCACTAGCTCATCCACTAACCAAGGTCTTTAGACTTCAGAAGTTCACATATTCTTTGTTCAGGCTTGTAGAAGATTACGACCTCAGCCAGTGCTGATCTGTTCCTAGCATTACTTTCAGTGCAGATGAAAAGTTTATCTATCGTGGCAGGATACATCCAAATAAAAAGCACCCAATGTGAGGTTCTCATTTCCTACTGAAATCAATGTATCCATAGCCAAAGCAGAAAATATATATCCGTATCTTCCACAATTTAGAAACCAAATTATCAAAAAATTCTATGTAATATGATTTAATTATTTTTGTTTGCATGTAATGCTAGCAGACAGCTTTGAAGGAAAAAATACTTACCAATAATAAACAATTTCCCTTGTGCATTACTTTACTAGTAATGGAAGTGCCTCTTTCTTATCTTGGGTTGTATCACTGTGAGCTCCTGCTGATGCATTGTGGAAGAGGTAAAGATGTAAATTTGAAACAAAGTTTGAGCGTAAGCATTTCAGTCAAGGGGACCATTTCTCATACACTAAAGCAATGAATTGTTTTTTCACCTCACAGTGAGTGCATTCTAAATGCACACATGTACAGGCACGTATTACACCACTGGTTATAGTTGCAGCCTGCATAAATATATGTTAAGAACACTTTTTTGTTATACTTATTGCTAGACTCTTCAAAACATAAAATATTTATTGCAGAAGGTACCTCTCACTTTAACTGAGACTTCTTAAGTGTTGTGTCAATTAGGAATGAATTCAGATCTCTCTCCTCAGACTCTCAGTGAATACTCATTTTCAGCTGTGCACTATAAGCTCTTCTGGGTAATGAAACTATTTATTTAGACAACATGAAGGAATAAATGGAATTCAAAAAGTAAATAAAACAGTGAGCTGTAGATTCAAGCCTAGTCTTGGTTAACAACTTTCTTTAGTACTGGAGACAGTATGCATAATACTGTATCACTTCTTATCAACATCAGCCTTGATATAGCCATCTTCAGGAAATAAGAAGACTCTTTTTTTTTTCCTTCTGTATTGATGCCATTAATGACATATCATAGACTCATGGAAATATTTTTTTTTTTTTAGAAGAGATCTTTAAGATTATTGAGTCCAACCGTTAAGCCAGCACTGCCAGGTCACCATTAAATCCTGACACTTGTTGCATGGGAGAACAGATCAACCCCCACCTTGATACAACCTCCTGTCAGGTAGTTACAGAGAGTGGGACAGTCTTCCCTGAGCCTCCATTTCTCCAGGCAAAACAAGCCCAGTTCTCTCAGTTGCTTCTCATAAGACTTGTTCTCTAGATCCTTCACCAGCTTTGTTGTCCTTCTCTGGATGTGTTCCAGCACCCCTGTGTCCTTCTTGGAGTGCAGAGTATACCACTAAGTGAAGTTTACCACACTGCGTTACGGTGACTTCCGAACAGTCTGGGACGTTATAAAGCCAGAGATGGTAGATATGCCTGTTCTTCTCCAGCCTTCACTTACTGCATCACTTTATTCTTTTTTTCACTGGAACAAAGTTTATGCTCTTAGATGTATTGCTTTGTAATTCTGAAGTGTTCACATCAGGATCATGATTACTTCTAAATGAATCCACTGTTACATCTCTTTATGCTCCCCAAAGAATAATGTGATTTGTAGCACATACACCTTAGATTAAAGATAGAAATTTGTTGTTACTCTTTTAGTTCTGATTGTTGTCTCTGTAGCAATGTATGTTTTTCCTCTTGGGGTAACCTTTGATTTTTGTTCTGCTCACATTGCCTATTATATTTGCTGTCATTTACTTCATTTCTTTAAATCTTGCACTCATCCTGTTAGTAATTCAGGAACAGTACTCAATCATGGATAGGAATGTGAATTATTTCTTGCATTACACTGACCAAGCCAATATATACGACATGTAATGCATTCAGGTTACCGTGTTTAAAGACAATTATACCTTTTTCCACTGTAAATGAGGTATTCCAAATGTTTCTTAGTAATTAACTATAAAGCAAGTACACTTAAAAGGCTTGACGCATTTCTTCGTTAATAGGACTAACCTTTATTTTATACATTAATTCCTGATGAAAATTCATAGAATAATGACAGTGCAGACCTATGTTCTTGCAAAAAAACCAAACTCCTGGACATGGACTCAATGAGCAGCAGCAGCAGATATTGTGTATTTATGTGTACAAAGGGGCATGGTGGTTTGGAGAAAGGTAAAAGCATATTCAGCATAAGGAAGGATGAAATAGAATAGAACTCTGAAATGTAATGAAAGTAAGGAATGGAGATATGCTGGGAGTGGTGCTAAGTAACATTTCTTTCTGATTTTTAGGGGCAAATCTCAAAAGCCAGCCTGCAAAATTAATGGCAGTTGATTCCCAGAGACTAAAGCTGAATCAATAGAGGAGCAAATAGCTTAGCCTAGGTACAAGTGAGGTAGAAGATCAAACATCCTTAAGAGAGACAGAGATGCTTGCAGATGAGTGATGAATTACTTGCATATTGTCACAAGCGGAGAAGCTTGAAACTGGAGTCCTTAATTTGTCAACCAAAGAGAGATTTTTTTATTGCATGGGCAAAACTGACTTGCAGGTATTTCTTACAAATCTCCTGACAAACTCCAGGTTGTCACAGCAGTCTGCATGATATAAGCCCTAATGTTGGGGTTGAGATTACAACTCTGAAAATGACTGGCTCTAAACATACTGGTCATCTTTAAAAATCTCGTTTCTTATCCTGTATTCATGTCCCTGTTTCTTGTGCAAATCAGACAAGAAATAAGTGTTTTTCATTATCTTTTCTTTAGGAACCAGTGCAATGACAGAGATTTATAATCCTCAGGAGAAATAAAAGATGTTTAACTGAACTAATTGAGAAACTTTCCGTTCATTAATTTTTGTTATTTTTATGTGTGCATGGACTGAAATCCACTGAACATGCATACACACATAAATGATAATCAGTTTAATTATTCTACTTTCCTTTGTTCTTGTCTTCTCTTTTTCTGTGAAATATAAATCAAAGGAAGATTGCAGAATACCAGGTGCAGGCTCTCCTGAAAATTCTCTTACCAAGTCATCCTGAAATTGTGTGTCTCAGATAAAGGTCAAGGACAGGAGGAAGCAGTGAGCGTGCGGTATGGATGCAATCAACCCTTACATTCACTTAAAAGGAGGACACCTTTAAAGAATCATTAGCAGTTTGTCACAAAATCAATGGGTCTGATTATCTTTTCACTAGCACAAATATACATTGGGAGTAACTCCAAGTTTATGAATGAAGTTTTATTGGCATAAGTGTCAGTGTATGATCAGTCTAGAGGACAAAACTGTCAACTGGTTTCTGCTTGCAGAGCTCCAGTATCACACTCCAGTGGAGACATGTACATGTACATGCTCATATATGTACAACATTAAATTCTCCATTTCTTTCTTTACCTAGATCCTAAAATAAATCAATTTCTGAAATCATGAACTTCACTCATTACAAAAAGACTTAAATTTTTCTGAAATTTCATTTAGTTCTAAAATATATACATCTAAAATACAGAGGTTTTTTTTTCATGGTCTTGATATGTTCTAATTCTCTGCTTCTTTATATAGTATGATTACTATAATGTACCCATTTTACATCCAGCTGTTGAATACAAACAGAAGTGTCACTGAAGAAGAGAAATGTAATTTTGCCTTTAAAAAGTTTGTTCCTTTCCCACTGCTCCTTCTGTATGACTGTCACTTTTCCCTGTCCATGATAGGACTTACAGAAATAACAGTTGCAAGAGCCATGGCCTCACAGAGTGACAAGAAGTAATACTTAAGTGACACACAACTCATGGATTTCTTTAGATCAGAGACATACTATGTTAGGTTCATGCTTAAACATCCAAACCCAATGTTCCAGGCCTAAACTACTCTCAGTAGATGGCTGCAAATAGTACTATTTTGACAGGCATGGAGATGCTAGGCGTTATTGTAATGATTATCTTATTTAATAATTACTAAACAAAACTCCAGATTTGTCAAGACATTTCTCTTCTGGACTTTACTGTTCTGATATGCTGTGTCTGCATCTCTAGACAATAGATCTGACATCTCCACAGCTCACTGAGTAGGTTTTGGCTCACAGTGATAGTTCACATGTAAACCTCATCCTGAAAAGAAAAACAACTTTTTTTTTTTTCAAAGCATAAGAATCTGCAGTTGAATGGCAGTACTGGAAGAGGAATACAGAATAACTCTTTTAAAATAAACACACACTTAAGCATCCCTAATAGAGACGAGCCAAATCTATGTAATGTCAGAATATGTTTTACTGTTTGTATCCACCTGTGTGGTAAAAGCACTTGGTGCAAGAAACGAAAAACTTGGAAATGAAAAAGGATCATAACAAAATTGCCTATCTTTAAAAAAATTAGTTATTTTTCTCATTGTTTGTTGTATCAAATATAAAGCAGACAGAGTGATGAAGCATGATGAATTCCCTGCTCAGTATCAGCCATCATATTATCTCATCATGTTTGGGTATGATGCCGTCAGCATACTAAAGCATATATGATTACTTGCTATACAAAAGCAGATACGACTAGGCTAGTATACCTAGTATGCTAGGTATACTGATAGGAGACACGAAACAAAGTGTTATGAATATGGTCATATTTTGTAGTACAGTTCTATAACACATGAATCTTTTATATGCTCAATTGCAGCAGAAACAACAGAATGTAAATGTAAAATAATTGCTCCATTTAAATCAACTTCAAACATAAAACCAGCAATGAGTATAGCCTTTATCCTATCACCTTAACTCTAAGCCTAAGAATTTTGAAGTACCATATATTTGGGTTTTTTTGGGGGTCTTTTTGGTTTTGCTTATTTTTTGGAGAGCATGAACTAGATGGAGCATCAGACTTAGGAGACTTTATGCTCTTGTAAATAATATTAATCTTGAGTATTAACTATATCTATTTTCCTGTAGCCTGTGTGGTCTGCCTAAATCTGAAGTAGAACACTGGAGAGTCATTGGATGTACATTTTCCTCAAGAAAATTTTTATGGTTCAGATTCTATGTTGCACAAACAGAGGTTCTTACAGATACTCTATCTACTCTCTTGAATCTGATGTCAAGTTTTGCAAGGTTATAAATATTCTTCGTCCTGTTAAAGTCAGATTTAAAGTTAAGCATATCTGAATTACTCCGCAGGGGTGATACTTTGGGAATTATCTTGAAATATCCTTTGTACTAATGTTCCATTGCCTTGACCTGGAGTGTCATGGACCTCTCTAAGACTCGGGGAGATTCAGACTTTCAGCCACATTGAGCTCATTACAGAGCTGCAGGGTAGAAACTCCCGTTGCTTTCCAAAAGCTCACGTTGTCTTCAGTGGGAGCAGAACATTTTTCTCAAAGTAGAGGCTATTCAAGGGAAAATAAACAAGAAAGTGAAGCCTCTAAAACTTTTAAGTATATGCTTGATCAACAAAAATGTTTCTAAACAATTCTGTATTTTAAACAATCTACATTGAAACTCCTCTCGTAACATTTGTATTCTAATTTTATTTGGTATGGTATATCGGCATAGTTTTTAATGGAGAAAAATGACATATGCTCAATACTCCCACAGTTTTTGTCTTTTTATTTAATTTGCACAGTAAGCATGGTCATAGATCAGTTTCTAATTTTCTTTCGTGCTTCCAGTGTTTTTAAAATCTGAATTCCAATACCTTACTTGCCCATAAAAGGGATTTTTAATATTAATGTAATTCAATGATAATTTATTTTAAAGGTTAAATGTTACTGCTCACTGAGTTCTTGGTAGGCTTTGTGTAGTGCTACAAAAACCCAGAGCATAAAGAGAAATGCACTCTTGTTTTTATGTGAACACTGTTTTTCAATTAATGTCATTAAATCTAAGAAATTAGCATCACATGTCAAAGTGAAAGCCATACACTAAGGAAAATTAGAGAAAGATTGTTCTAACTCACTTGGTTTGTCTTGGTAGTGACTAAGTGTCTACTTTGTATTAACTTTAGAGAATTTTCTTGCATAAAATAATAATTTAGCTACCATAGTAAGAATTTTCTCAGTGGAGATTATTTCAAATATAACTTTTCTAACCCTTTTCACACAGAGATACAGTATCTCCTTTTATCTAACTACAAATAGCTTTTCATATTGCCAGAATTTTGTTTTCATATTGCCAGAATTTTTGGAACATATTAGCTAGGTGGTAATATGTAGGTGAGAATACATCACTGAAGTGGTGTTAATCAATGTCACATTGTTCAATGAATCCTAACCTTCAGATACTAAACACAACATTTTTAAAATTCATTGAAGGTAATAATACCACAAACAGAAATAGCCATCCTAGGTCAGAAGGAATGTATGTGGTGACAGTTCATGCTGTGCTGGTGTTCTATGTCCCATCAATCCACAAAGACCTCATGCATTTCTACAGCTTTCCTCTTTACAAAGTTTCAAGAGCTGGAGCTTTATGGCTGTATGCTACCGAGGAAAGGAAAGAACAAACAGAACCCTTGGAACCTAGAAAGCACTTGCTGCAACTTCCTAGGCAGGTACAGGCAGGGTAAAAATTGTTTTGGTCATCGTTGTGCTATGGCAGGTTTTTGCCATCACTTCTGAGAGGTGTATGTTCGCCATCAAGAAGATGCTCCTACTCATTTCACACAGGGCTTTGTGGAGAGCACCTGCACACGGGGCCTTTACAGCATTAATTAGTCACCCAAGGAGGCAGATGGAGTTACTCCTTAGAGGGTTTTTTTTAGGGCATTTTTCTTTCTCTGCTGTCTGTACAGGGGACACACGGTTCCAGCTGGTCCAGTGCTCCAAATCACTGTGTTTGATTTAGGCCATTACTTCTTGATCTTTGCAGCACTTTAATTAGGCTTGTATGACCTCTGAGCAGGGTGTCTATTTTCAGCTACATATCATGCACCTCACTGTTTTTCACGGGGCTAATATGGATAAATCATGGAAAATACTTAGTAATGAGTAGCTGAAATATTTCACAGTCGGTGCTGAGTGACTACAGACTACCAACTCTTAAGTCAAAGTGCAAACCAAGACTGTTGCCAGACTAACTGCTTACACATATGTCCTTTTCTCTTTTTAATTGAATAATTATGCTGTCATAACAATTACAGACATTCTCAGTGATTTTGCTTAGTACATTTCTCATACAGATGCTGTGTCAAGAGAATCAGGACATTCTGTGATTCTAGGACAGAGGACATTTGTCCAGATTCAGTTTTAAATACGACCATGCTCACTGAAGCATTTGCCAAACAGGTGTGAATTCTGCCCAGCTCAGTTCCACACTAACGATTATAGGAAGTGAAAGTTCAGAATTACTGTTTTCCATTTAAGTGGAATGCTCTTTACCTTAATACAGTACAGATGTGAAACAATGTACGTAGTGTAATTAGGGAGAAAAACTCAGCTCTTCATTGACAAAATTCACACTCAGAGCAATACGGGTTCTTACAGCCAAGCAGCTGATTATAATAGACTTCTGCACGACTTCCACATGGCGTAGTTTAGGGGTGGGGAAATGTTTTATATTACAGATAAATATTCACCAAAGTAATTGAGGATCAGTCCTGTAACTGTATTCTTTTTTAGAGCAGGAGAGGCTCAGAAAGCCACGGTTTGCCGTAGCCTACATTTACCATTTATCTAAATCTTTCCTTATTTTCTTCTGTATCT
>VWZY01006684.1:63520-79461 GCA_013399075.1 Chloroceryle aenea | reverse complement strand
AAAAAAAAAAAAAAGTAAGGACTGCATCATAGTGAATGGGATTACATCTGTCTGGTGGTGTTCTTCAGGGTTCAACATCAGGGCCAGTTGTGTTCACTATATTTATCATCTATCTGGATGCAGGAGTTGACCAGACCTTTAGCAAGTTTGCTGATGATACTAAAGTGATAGGTGGTGTTGACTGTCTTGAGGGACTAGATGCCTTGCAAAATGATCTAGACAGAGTGGAGCATTGAGCAATAGTCAGTGGCATGAAATTTAACAAGAACAAATGCTGGATTCTCCACCTAGGATGGAGTAATGCTGGGCACAGGTATAAATTGGGAGAGGGGTGGCTGGAGGACAACCCTGCGGAAGGGTATCTGGAGGGTGCTGGTCAACAAGACGCACCATTTGAGTCCACAGGGGGCCCTGGACCCTGAATGAGTCCAGAAGAGGGCAACACAGCTGGTGAAAGGGCTGGAGGGTGTGTCCTATGAGGAGCAGCTAAGGACTTTGGGCTTGTCTAGTTGGAGGAAAAGAGGCTGATGGGCAACCTCATTGCTGATTACAGCTTCCTGAGAGGGGAAAAGGGTGAGGGAGGTTCTAAGCACTTCTCCCTGGTATCCAGTGACAGGCCATGTGGTAATTGTTCAGAGTTTTGCCAGGGTAGGTTTAAACTGGACTTTAGGAAGCATTTCTTACCAGGAGGGCCATGCCCTATGGATTGCTGTAAGGTGGTAATAAAAGTTAGCACACGGCAGTAGGTGGAAAACAGTAAAGTGTTACTTTCAGTAGCAAATGACAGTTAGAAAAAATGTATATAGCATTAAATTTCTCTCAAAGGATGTTTCCCAATCGAAGATGGAATTCTTCTGTCACTGTGGGAGTCTAACACAGTTACAAGATTGTTTTACACCTGAGTAACGTTATCAGTCCTACCAACTGTCAGGATACTTCCAGAACATGTCTAAACATATTGCTGTCCTTATGTGATCTTTGTGGTGAGCTTCCTCATTTTGTTTGTCAAACTCAAAATTCAGTAGTACTATTTCAGTCTTTGGAGTCTGAGGATATTTGCAAGACTGACATAAATAGGGAAAACCACACAAGTTTGGGTGTAGAGTACTTCCTCACATGTGAAATAGAGTGACAAAATAGACTCTTTAGCTGTTCCACAAAATATATAATAAATTTTGATAGCAATAGGTATTAATGCAAGAAGTCAGTGAGAATTTGATATATTTCCCACTAAAAGTGTCTTTCAAAATCAACAAATCTATAAATTTAACAAAACAAGAAATCTTCAAGATTGTTACCCATAAATCCCTTATCAATGTTATTTATATTCTTTCAATGAATCAAACATGAGCACTAGCTACAGCATAAACAGGCAGAAATCCAGAAGCACAAACTGCATATTGAACTTATTGCTACCCTTCATACGTGTCTTTATCTCATTGCAAGATGAGTGTCATGACATGGGAAAATCTGTAGTACAATTGTTGGGGAGTGCAAAACGGAATTTCAAATTTAGGAAATCCCAGCAGAAGTTCTTTGCAGGGCAACACTGTCATTCACCAGCTTCAACTGGTGATTGTGTGCCACTCACTGGTCAGAATAACCCTCTGGGCTGTTTCATCTCGTGGAGCAAGGATATACATTCCAACATTGAGACTGGGATCCAATCTTACTCTGCACCTGACAGAAGAGGATCTAATTTTAATTGAACAGATCCTAACTGGCAGATGCAGGATTGAAGAAGATAAAAACACAAAGGCAGTGAGCAGAATTATGAAAAATAAGCATATCCAATGTGTATGTTTCAAAATTTCTATTCACCATCTCTCTTGTCTCATTTCAATTCATCCTGTATTACTCATGTAAGCTCAACAGAATGGAATCAGACATTGGTCTCCAGAGTCCTGCCTGACAAAGAAAACAGTTAACAAGGGGAACCAAATGTCTCATGTCAGCCTACATAGACTATCTGTATATTTCACTACTGCTTTAATCCTCAGTGCATTTTGGGAAGTGATTCCTTAACTCTGGTTTCTGGCTAATTCATTTCAGTTCTTTTTCTTACAGAAATGTAACTGGGAATGGATAAGGCACTGTGTTTTTTTCTTAGCACAAACATGCAATTGCTTCTGGATCCTCTTATATGGAAATATATAGTCTACCTGTTACTCAGAGAAAGAGTTAATCACTCTCATAAAATCTCTAGAGCACTGACTTTTTGTGTTAAAGTCTTATTTAGACAACTGCAAATAATTAGAGATTTGTTTATTTATTTACATTTCCTTCTTACTATGTTTTGCCATTGAAAGGCAATGAGGTTCTCCTTTTCTTTGCCTGAAAGGAAAACTTGTTTTATCCTATGATCCAATGATGTTGCATATGAAATACAGTGTAGAGTTTGAGGCTGGGCTGGCCACTATATGAATGACAGATGCTTTCTATTAATCCCTCTTCCTTCCCAGGCAGAGAAAGGAAAGGGAAGAAGAGAGAGACTTATGGTGTGGAAAAATAAATTCTAAACCAGCTGTAATGAAACAATAACAATGAAAGGAAAAAAAATAATATTATTAAGAAAATGATGAAATATACACAAATTGAAGTGCCCTGATAATGATCATGCCACCACTGAGGCTGCAGGGCAGGCACTCAGAAAGACTCAGCTGGAGATGGGAATGGGATTCAGGATTTGGATTCAGAAACTGAATTAAGGAATTTGCAGACTGGGATTGGAGGTGGAATGGATAGAGTCCTCTTCAGGTGTTGGCGACAGAAGAAGAGAGCTTGACACTTCTGATATCTCAACTTTATACTGAATATGACATATATGGCATGGAATACTGTGCTGGTCAGGTTTGGGCCACCTGCCCTGTCCACTGCTCCCCACAAATGTGGCTTTTTTGCTTACTTAACGACTTTCACTTATGACAGTCCAAAGTGGTACACAAGATTTAGCCGTGACCTTGGTTTCTGTAGGAACAAGCATAAGCAAGAGCCTTTCTGCATACCAGTACTTAGTAGTAACTATAAACATCAAGCTGTCACTTCTTGAAGCAGATGCAAAAATACGCTGTCAACTTCAGAAGGCACAGTTACTTAGAAGAGATTTAGCTGAAAAGTAAAATCACCGAGCAGAGGATTGGTTCTGGTTTAGCTCAAACCAGGACATACATAACAGTCTTTTCACGTAGACATGAGGTCTATCTAAGCTTACATAACCATGCATTCATAAGGTTTAATGATCTTTAAACTTCAGAGCTATGGATTTTGGTTTTCTACTGTTAAGATATAAAAGCTGAAAGCACAGGAGTTTTGGGCATGTGTTTTCACAGCAGACATATATAGTTTGTGCATCAAATAACCAGTGAACCTACAAAGACCTGAGGACTCTGTGCACTAATCACTGAGGATACCATTCTGTCGTGCTGAGGGAAGCCCAGGAAACAAATTCTAAATTCCCTGAAAAGTTGGTTGATACACTGTTGTCTAAATTTTAAAAATCATGATATGGGTAAAGCATGCTAAGGTACCTTCCTACCATCAAAATATTGAGTGTAGTAAAAAGAAGTAAAAATCATAGAAGTTAATAAGCCCACAGGAGCTGTCACATACAGACAAGCTACTCATTAGATAGTCACAGACTTCAACCAAGTAGTTGGTTTTCTTCTCACAGTTACTGTATCGAGCACTAATGGGATACTGCTGAGCTGCCCACTGAATCATCTTCCATCTCCCACAGGGTACACTGCACTGTCATCCTGCAGCTGCTCTTTGGTTCCTTGGGTGGGTCTGTCCATTAACCAGATACTAAATGCATGGCCGCAGAACACATGGTAACAGAATCCCAAACAAAAAGTAAAAAAAAATTCTTTCAACTTTTTCTTCCATATTGTTATGAAGAAAACACTTCCTGAAAATTTTGTTATATTTCTCATCTGGCAGGACTGAGTAATGGAACAATGTAACTAAGTCTTCTCATTCACAAATATGAGTCCTGAGACGTGATCCAAGACCAGGAATATGATTTCCATCTAAAACAGTGGTGTAATTGGAGAATCCTTCCTTTGGTTCAGCAGGAACAATCCCACAGTGGATAGGACAAGGCAGCAGTTCAAAAAACATAGCAAATGCACCTACCAAGGTTGAATACATGATTTGAGATAAATTTCCCTCATGTAGAAATAATAATTTGAGAAGTAGCATGCTTTGGCAGTTATCTGAGATGCAATTGCATCAGAGCAGTTACACTGCAGCTTTTGCTTCAATGAATCTGTTTTAGATAAACCAATTTGTGTAGACATGCCCCAAGAGGTAACCATATGGTAAGATTGTGAGGCTATGTGAACTATATAGTGGAAGTCTCAAAAATTTAGGCCATTCTTCAAGTGACAGCGATATCTTCACTTTTGATAGTCATCAGTACCTGCAATATCAAATGCTCCAGGCTTCAGGTGCTTTTGTTTGGTTCTATCCTACTCTTTGACTTAATTTGTACACATAAAGCCAACTGTAAAGAAAGCTGAGGGACAAATAACTGTTTAATTTAGATTAAGAAAGATCAATAAATGTTAGCTTCCTGTTAGTAATGTTAGTTACTTTGAAATAATGTATTTGTTACACACAACTATTTAATTATTTTTAAAATATCTATTACATGGAATTTAAACATTTGTGCCTAAAGGGCAGTAGAGTTTCTTTGTAAGAAGTCGCTAATTTAGAAGTGTTTGTTGACAGTAATTGCTCAACACCTGACCTTAGGCTCGAAGGAAAGCTGTAAGAATGTTTTGCTCAGCTTTCATTAGTGAAGATACGCCTTGCTAACGCCTTCTTATTATAGAAGTAAACAATAAAATGTATTCAAATAAAATGTCTGACATCTAAATCAACTACATCCAGTGTGCCCAGCAGTTCTGAAAGAGATTCTACATACACTATTTTAAACACAGCATTCACTTCCCTGGCTGGCAGCATCTCTGCTTAAATTCCTAGTGGGTTCCTGTGTCTCTGTGACATATAAATGCAGAAAGAATATGATAAGGTATCAAGGGCTTTGACCCTGATAAAAGTTAGGGTGTTTTTCAAAGCTTCAGAAACTCTAGTTGTTACAGTATACTCTGGTTTTCGAGGAGTAAGTTTCAGAATTTAGAAGGGATTTCTTTAACTCTCAAAGCAGTCTGAACCAAACAAGAAGATGGGGTCACTAAAATTATGATAGGAGCACTCATAATAAGCTTATAGGAGGGATTCCTGAAGATATATTTCAATAAATGGGAGAACAAACAAACAATATCTTCCTTTAATTTTTAAGTATCCAGTGATTTTGATATCTGTAAGGTTTGAAAAATAAGACTGTAACTTTTCAATGGTACAGTAGTCCTAAATACCAGATTACTGGTTAGGATTTCCTGAATCTACTAGTGCAATTGACAGTGTGAAGCAAGAGGAAAAGGAATTCTCCCACTCTAAGACTAATTACTTGATCTGTGGTTTGTTGTTTTTTTTTTTTGTTTGGTTTGTTTTGGGTTTTTTTTTGTGTGTGGTTTTATTTTCCTTTCCCCCCAAGCACTGGTGATTAGTCATGCTTAGAAACAGTATATATGGATCTGTCCTGATGGATTGTTCCATTTTCATCAGATTGTTGTTTTGGGGTAAAAAAGGAAGATGTTAATCCCCAGCTCAGACTCCCAGTTGGGAGTTGGGTTGTATGTATACATTCTGTAGCACAGAATGTATATATACTCTAGGGTCACTGTGGAGTTTTTAATAGATTCCATTCTGAGAGTTTAGGGTACTTCTGATGCTCACAATGTTTCTGCTCTTCTTCTGTAGCATAGTGTAGATTTGGCTTCTGGTGCTTTATTATTGGTCTTTAAGTTGCCTCCAGGATACAGCTACATGTGTTTTTGTACACCAAGAAAAGTGGCAGGGTTTATCCAGGCTACTGTGGAGAACTTCTTTAACAAAATTCTTGTTTTCTAGTTCTTGTAATGAAGTAGACTGGATTTCATTATTCAGGATGCTTCCTTGGAGTCCTTTCCTCTCAAATTCCTAGTTCCTAAATGCAAAATTACAGCTGGTGATGAAGCACACAGCAGCAGGAACCAAAATGGACAGAAAAAAATGGGAAAACACAGAGTAACAGAACTAGATAGAGAAAAGTGATCTAAGGCATGTTAATGTTAGATCTGTCAGTGATTTATAAATTCATTAGTGCTATTTATGAAGCAGAGCAAGGCAAAACAATGTAGCTATCACATAAAGAAATAGATCTCAGAAATTAAGAAAACGTTTAAGTAGAGTTGCATTTTTTATATTTATTGTTGATATATATTTAATTATAAAATAGTTATAAAAGGCTATCTTTTAGAGATACTGATAAACTCTTACACAGTTCATAAACAATTGCTTAGCAAACTGAATGATGTGTATCATGCACAGTCAAAAATACTTTATCAGTTAAGGCCAAAAAATTATCACTGTCTTTTGTTTTGAAGAGATGCTGTGAAATGTCAATAGCACCAGATCTCATTACCACATCACATTTCTTTTTTAACTAAGACTCCTACCACTTACTGCAAATTTCAGATATAATTTTGTATGCACCTTCCAGAAAAATGTTTTTAACAGCCTGCAGTAAAAATGCATTTAAATGTCTTCAGAAATTAGCATTTCAAAAAAGAGGAATAATGGTCTTGTATAGAACATGGGATATTATTAATATTTTTAAAATCTGATTTAGTCACCAACATTCAAATTGTATGCATAAATGACTGCTGCAAATTCAATAATATAAGCTTATACAGACTTTTTCCGGGAAAAATTGTGTTTGTAGTAGATAAAAGGCTAATGGAAAAATGAAATTTCATATTTCTCTGAGGGTTGAATCTTTGATTTTGACAACAAAATACTTTTTAGGTATCTTTTCATGTGGACAACTTGAAAATACATATTTATGTATGAATCTTATTACTGTGTAAAACCCTATCCCTGGTCCTCTGGAAAAAAGATCAATGGCATACTTGATAGCTAAAAAATATAAAATCATAATTAACAACAATATTGTTCCATGTTTCTAAACAGTGTCTTAACAGCATGGCTGATACTCTCTACAGGTTTTCGTATTTCTTCTACTTTTCCAGTTCTGGGTTCAGATCTAAAAAAAGTTCAGAAAAATTCACTCTTTGTGTTGTCTGATGTTTTCCTGTCATTAATGGATGAAAGCAAGAGGGAAGTGAAAAGGTGAAGAATTTAATTCACTTAGATGTCAGGCATCTTTGATGACAGTGATGATGGTGGTAGGGTGCAATGTCAGAAGTGCCATCCTAGAGACTGGAGATGCTGCTGCTTCTCTTCGTTCATGAGGAGGAAAAGATCGAAGCTGGGTCAGGGATTAATTTATAGAAATACTGTAGTTGGAAATACTTTATGGCGATGCTGAGGTGTAAGGGTGTAGTTCCAGTTGTAAGACAGTCAAATGAAAGATTGTGAAACTAAGAAATGCCTGGCTCACAGCAGATGAACACACTTAAGGCAGAAAAGGGAGAATTCTATGAAAACGAGAAGAGTTTGTATTGGTTTGGCCTGATACGTCCATGGTGTTTTGTATCACCTAGATACTAAATTTATTAAATCACCATCTATTTGTATCTCATCTGCACTATGAATCTGTGACTATTTCAATCCTGAGTCTTGGTCCTTTGCATGGTTATCTTGTATAATGCTGTGTCTCGTCCTCTTTTGGTACAAGGCAACCAGTTTCCTCAAAACATGTCTTTAGGAAGCTTCTGGAGATGGTTCAGGCCCCAGGATTATTCTAGTCAACAGTATCCACCAGAGTGTAGAAGGCCTCCCTCTGCACAGGTCTCTTACTTCAGAAGCTGAAGTACCACTCTCTGTTTTTACTTCATGCCAGAGGCAGGCAAAACATAACCCTGTCCCAGGAGTCACTGTAGTGGGCTGGAACACAGCTTTCTGCTTAGTTCAGGTACTGTCCATGTACAGATGTGTACACAGAGTGTTTCTTAGGCCCACAGGGCTACCATACCTGACTCAAGAGAAAACTGTAATCAAATGCTGTGTACTGTGACTAATTTTCTGTACAAAAGACTCTCAGATGAATATGGACATGGTTACTTTTTAACACTGGGAATATTTTCTGTAGATGTTGTTGTGTATCTAAGTCCTACGTTGTACAGTCTTGTATTATCCCTCAATAAATTTTCATCTCTGACTTTCTTAGAGGATAATTGAAATCCTACAAATTTTCTTAAAATAATCAGGTAAGGTTGTAATAAAAATTCATCTAGTGGGAAAAATTTAATGTGAGATCATTGCCTCTTAGACTCCCAAAAATGTGGAGAACAAGCAAGGAGACATTGAGATTCTCTTAAAAATTAGCATATTCACTAAGCACAAATTGTTAGGCAAACAGTTGTTCTGTAAGTATGCACTAGGTGAGAATCTTACTTTTCTTGATCTTATTTTAATAGGTAGCAGGCTTAGCTGGCCAACTGGTCTTTTTATTTGAATATTATACTTGTTGAACCCACTGGCTGATAACAACTACACTTGATGAAACTGAGGAGTCAAAAAATAATGAGGTAAAAGGGAGAATCAAAATCTAAATATTTTTTGAAGTGAGAAGTATTCTTCCTCTACCCAGGGAATAGTAATGATGGAGATGGAGAAAAAATGGCAAGGAAATGCAATCTAACTAAGTGTTACTTGTTTTAATTTTCAAGTAAAAGAATATAAGCTAAGATTCAGTCTCTATCTGTATGTTAAGAAAACATGTACTTCCAGTTATTTTGTGAAAGCTTCTGGACTATCAGAACTAAAACTGTTTAGAATAAGGACTGTTTCATTGGCTTACAGAAATAAATCCTTTTTTAAAGTTATACAATGCTACGTTATCAAAGTTGAACACTAATTTCTTAAACTTTGATAGGTTTTAGTACTTACAATGACTCTTGAAGCTTAACTTTACCATTTCACTTCAGGACTGAAGGATTTTTAGAAATCTTAAAAATTTATAGGAAATACCTTCAGAAAACCAAATGTTTGTGGATTAGAAAAAGTGGAATATGCTATAATCAACGTGGCACGTATATATAACCTGTGTAGTTCAGCCAGCTTTACTCTTCTGAAGAAGATAGGTAGGATTTGAGGATACACGTATAAAAAAGATTCATCAATTTCGGGACTGGGAAATTCAAGATATGAAAGCAGGTTTTGTAGCCTTACTATAGCCCTGTTAATTTGAGTGGAGCTGTGGCTGCTGAAAGTTTATTTAGCCCTAGGTCTGCAAAAGGAATTAATGACATGGTTGAGGACTTGAGAACTGGAACACAAACTGTGCCTTCTTTTGGTGTCAGAGTTATGAAAGGATTATCTATGAAACTCAGATTTCTTACCAGTCTTTAGTGGTTAATTGGATGTTTACTACAAGATCTGTGTAATGGACTCATTTCTCTTGCACATGTAATTTAAACCTTTTTTTTCTCCTTGAAAGACAAAAACATTTTTAGACTGTTCATTTCATTGTCAATATTCCCTGACAACCTAGGAGTGAAATGTAAAAGAACATTTTACATCTACTGACATAAATTATTTTACTATTAGCCCATTTGTTAGAAGAAATGTTTCATGTTATTATTTGAACACAGTGAGTGGGACTTATCTGTTCAGTTGAGCTAGAGCAGCTTTTACTCCATTTATTATGACAAATGTGGGAAAAAATGCAGTTCGGGAAGAAATTAATTTCATTCTGAAGCAGTATTCAATTGGTTTTATGAATTCATAGATTAGAGTACAACTTTTTTGCCATTTGTAATAGGGTTGACATTAATGGCATGCTTTTCTTGGAAAGTCAAACTCAATATTTACTGATACTTCATACCACTTTCTGAATTACTTAATTACACTGAAATGCATATATTGTAATTTAGAAGATCATTTGTTTACAGTATGACTTTAACAAAAGCAAACATACAATTATAAGTATATTGCATAAAAATAATTTAAATATGAATAACATGTTCATTATAAAATTGTTATATATAATTGAATCTATTCATAACCAGAGCTTAATATGAGGATTTAACAAGCTTCCTTTAGTCCTTAATCTTAATAAGTGTAGTGCAATAATTTGTGTTAAAATCAACTGTCCCTGTTGGAGGACTGGAACCCTCATCTCCTTCTCCAAATTTCCCCAGTGCTGCTTTTTTTGCCAGATAAAACAAGCTATGGCACAGACCATCTTGAGAACTGATGTTAATAATAAGAAAGGAATAACAGCCAGCTGTCACACCATATTATTTCAGATTCTCGCCTCTACTCCCTCTGGGAAATGTTTGGAATCATAATTAGTACATAATCAGTTTGTGGGTTTTAATTAAATAAGAGCCAGGTAGCCAAGTATCACAAAGAAAAAATGGTTTTGTTCTTGACCTTCAAAAAAACCCCAAAATGGGGGACAGTGATCAAGTTGGCCTTGTGTCTCTTCAGTGAAAATCATCAGTTGCTTTGGTAACAAAACATTTTTTCCAAGCTTGTTCAATGTGGAATCCATCCATATCTTTCAGAAAGTTGTAATTTTAAAAGCTGAGCAGTTCCTCTCGAGAACTGTCAGTAACTTCATAAAAATAATAGAAGCAGATGGTAAGTATTTAAGAATGTTAATTTTTTCCAGGTATAAAGGCAAAATATAAGATTCTACTACTATTGTGAAAAGTTAAAGCAATGACTGGAGACAGTGGAGAATTGCATTAGGCGTTCAGACGAGTCTAGGGGCTTTACAATGAGTTTATTCCACATGTAGTCAATATGTATTTTGTCCCCTTCCATTTTAGCTATGCATGAAAAATTAAAGGATTATATGCTCTTACTGTGAAGTCTGATTTCATTAAGAACTCTTAAATTTAATATATCATGTTTGAAAGATAGGAATCTGGGGAAAACATTCCATATCTGGAATATTTTGAACTTAATGTGAACAGTGAATTATCACATTGTTTCTAGATATGTGACCTTTTTTAACATCAAAACTTATAATTGGAATTAAAATATTTTAATATATAGTTAAATATCTTAGTGTTTTCCCAAGTGACTTATTAATTTTCAATATTATGACAATACCAGTAGGTGTCTCTATTGCTCTATTATTTCCAAAGGTTAAAAAACCAAAACCAAAACAAAACAAAAATCTAAATCCAAACCAAAATGGACAATAAGCCCCATCAATAACCACAACAAGAAAAAAAAACAACCCCCCACAAAAACTCAACAGCAACCACCACTACTGCTCTGCATCACCACAATATAACCCATAACATTT
Organism: Chloroceryle aenea; assembly: GCA_013399075.1. Taxonomy (NCBI): domain Eukaryota; kingdom Metazoa; phylum Chordata; class Aves; order Coraciiformes; family Cerylidae; genus Chloroceryle; species Chloroceryle aenea. The sequence goes on along the minus strand of VWZY01006684.1, from coordinate 68,129 downwards.
GATATCTGGAAGGGAAACAAAGCATATAGTGAAAAGCAGATGACACTATGGCTCCTCTATCCTACTTGTTTTCCTAAAGGAAGTAAAGAGTTTACTTAATGTTACATCATTTTTTATAATCTGGATTATAAAATATCAACAATTCCAAATTAACTTGTTTTCCTGGAATTTGGTATTCCTTACCTTGTGTAAGCAAGGACCTCCTGAAGGTTTATGTACTGAAGCCACATCTGGTGACAGTTCTCCCACGCTCATCTCTCAGTCCTCCTTCTGTTCTGATTTCCATACAGTCTGTGGCCAGCAATTAAAAATTTCCCATTTAAAGATTAAGGTTTGATACATACTCTGAACATCTAGAGAGCCTGTGACTTAAGAGTACTTTGAACTCCTGAATCTTTAGATTACCTCTGTGGTTAATTTGTATTAGTGCCGGAAAATGAGGAGTTGACGGGATGATGAGGGCACAGCTGTTATGAAGAATTTCTGTTTGAGAAATGGATAAGAAAAAATTACCAGTGCCACCATAGTGTAAAGAAATGTATGGGCACTTTCAAAGCTATTTAACCTTTTTTATTTAATGCTGATGATAAAAGCATTCAACATTGATTTAAAAAAAAATGTGCATAAAATTAAGAGATTTTAGAGAGACTGACAAAATCTCAATCGATGTGAACTAGTCTAGAATATATAAACTTTGCATTAGAAAGAATTTAGACTTGCTAATTTCTGCTTTAGTACTCAGATCTTTTTGTGTTTTCCTTCCATCTTTGAAAGAATGAAAAATATATTTGGACTTGAAGAAATGATTAACCTTATCAAAAAATGTAGTATATTTAACAGTATTCAATATGTAATGTATAAATATAATTTTTAGTATGAAATAATACTAATGGAAAAATAATACATGGAGGCATTTCTGAAAAGCTATGCAGAGTCTTCCAAAGAGAGTGTATGATGCAAATAAAAGCTGTGATTGCAACTCTGTTTTGCCAGTTCCTTAGCGCTTCTTATATTGAAATGAAAATATCTGCTGACTTCTTATCTTAGCCACGTTAGTATTTTCAAAAGGGTAGTGGATAACTGGAGATCTGTCTCTGCAGAAACATTAAGAAAAATAAAATCGTCTGTTTACACCTGTATTTGAACTTAAAAGCATCTCAAGTGTTACAGTAATGTCAAAAAGACTTGAATCGAGATTAAACTGTCAGAAGATAATTCTGGTAAGCTTTAATAAGCTTTAATTTGCCTTCAAACAGTCTTAAAAGTGCTCACAATCATTCTTTTAATTTTCAAAACTAGAATAGACAGTCTGTGTTTGCAAGGAATGGGCAGTACTGCAGGAGGTGAGCTGCTTTGAAAACAGAAGCATAATCTACACTTGAGCTGTACTCTGATGTTGGAGTTGTTTGGAGAATTGATACACAGTGTTCAGTGTTCAGTTTGAAAGTTGCAATGTAGCTGAAAAGGGCACAACAAGGAAGTTTTTTTATATCATTTCTCACCTTCTTTTAGAGCAGACACCTTCCCTGAAAGCCTAAAGTCCTATTAGGAACTATGGGGTGGGAGAAAAAAAAAATAAAAAGAAAATACTAAAAAAAGAAGATATATGAAATAATTTATATTGAGGAAAAAAAGGTTAAGCGGCCTTCAGTGCAGCAGGAAGCTTCAGGAGGTAGCTTAAAAATAATCCCCAAACCTATCAAGACTTGGGTCTTAGGGCAGCACTTTACCTTTACCTTCCCTTTATTTTGTACATCTGCTTTTGTCTATCTAGAAACACTCTGCTTGGATGAAAAGCAGAGGGGCCCCAGAAGGTTCTGTATTTTGTGCTGTAATATTGCAGCATGTAATATTTCCTCGAAGGGCTATTGTATTTTTTTGTTAAATAGATGGGACTTCTAAAATAGTTGTATTGGTGTTTGAGAATACCATTGAACTGCATGCAGTTCCTGTCTCCAACTCTGCATCATTGACAGGTCACGGTGAAAGGAAAAAGTCAAACAATCAGAGGTGTGATAAAAGACAAAAAATACAAAGAACAGAATATAACTTAATATACCTCTCACATGAAATTGCACTTTGAATTAATTTAAATATTTTATTTAAATGAAAACATTTTGTTCTTGTCTTCACTTGTTTGTGAATACATTTAGATATCCCTTTTAAATTTTTTTTCTATTGTACCTAGAGAAGAAGGGAATACAGAAATATATTCAGAAAGGAAGACACATGTACAAAAGCCTTAAATACAACTATGTTAGTCCATAGGCCAAATACCTGAATTTTAGCAAATAACTTACATGATATGCAGATGCTTAGTAATTTAGAAGAGTCCCATGGCTGTATGAAATGCACAAAAGTTACAGTATTGAACTGCTGTAGAAGCATGTAAGTATTCTAGCATGGGAAATGTTTCCTGTCCATAAAATATACATATATGCATGTAAGAATATACATACACAGAAATTATTTCCAGAGATGAAAATGCACTGTATTTCCTTTAAAAGGACATGCACAGAGAGAGAAGAAAGAATTAGTTAATTTTGCACTTAATATTTGATATTAAATGTAATACCATTTTACATAGCATATTCACTAGCTGGAATGTACCAGCTTTTCTCTCCACATCTTGTATTTTTTTCTTACAGTGGCTAAAACAAAAACATGATTAAAATGCAGTGGCTAAACTTGAAGTACTGGTTTTGTTCCTTCTGAACACCTGCCTTTCTTAAAATAATGAAAACAAACCAAAATACCTAATTTCTCTTTCTCTTCAACTGCCAATGCAGTTTATTTCCCAACTTTATAAGGTATTTTAGTATTAATTTTCCCAGGTTTCACAGATTTTGTGTTAGGAATGCTGTGCTGCTTATGAGAGGGGGAAAGGAAAAGCTTTGAAAGGCATAATTTGACCTTTCTTCATTCAAAATTTACTGCCCAAGTACTGTACCTTTCTGCAACGGACAGAGGCTGGTTGGCAGAGCCAAGATGTCTGTGTACTTTGCCTTCACTACTGCTGAGTGTGATTTCAGGGGAACCTTTACAGAGCTTATTCCTCCCCCTGGAAGGACCCTGCAGCCTGCGGGGTTGCAGTGTCTGAGTAAGTATAGGCAGCAAGGGGAGAGTCAGCTCCATGGGTCCAGATTGGCACATCTCTACAGAAAAAAACAAGGCAATTGCTTGCAGAAGGAAGTAAATACCAAAAAGAGTAAAGCCAAAATACAGAGTATGTGGGAACAAGATCACCTTTTAAAGACTCTTGAGATGGTTGTGTGGATATAATTCAAGAAAGGGATACACTGAAAACTGATGAACTAAAAAGTAAGGTAGAAGGTAAAGTTTTTCCTGCAGTTACTTTGGGTGACTAAATGTATCATTGCTACATCTAAAAAGAATTTCTATGTGATCTTTCCCCATATGTAAACATTATTACTAGGTCTCAGTTACACATTGAATATTTAGAGTGACAAAAGTTAGATCATGACATGTCCAATTTAGCCTGGAAATATTGTAGAGGAATTCACGTAGGCAGAGAGCTGCCTGAAAGCCCTGGTTTTGTGTGTTTCAGCCGTGACCACGCCACTGCAAGACTGTTTCACTCTTCCTCTTGTGAGGTGAAGAGGCAGTATGGGACTAGTAGATCTTCCTGCAAACCAGTAGATAAATTAATCTTCTAAATACTATATAGCTCTGATAACATTTTCTGCTTAGCAGCCCCTCTTCTAAAGCATTAGCTTTCCCTCTGAAGCTCAAGGTATTCTTTTGAAAAGATGGGATTAAACACATGATCAGAACGTTTGACTTTCCGGATGCTGAATGCATAAAGGGGGCTGAAGCTGTGTTTTTGGAGCATCCTCAGAGATGCCACTCTGTCTGAGGTACCTTTACAGAACTGCTTACTGATAGTTTAAAGTGCTGACCTCCAGACTGATGACAAAAATTGCCCGTTGTTGCACAGTCTGAGAGCTGATCCTACCCTTAACTTAATTGCTGACTTGTGCTTTCTTTCCAAAGCCAACAATCAGCTGTTTTTCAGAGGAGAAGATGAAAGGTATGCACAGGGACACAGGTCTTCCATAATGTTAAAGTGGGTGGACAAAGTATATAACAGAGATAGCTGATTTTGTTAGAAACCCTAGATGAAAACGTTTCTTGACATGTGTAGATATGAAGGACTGGGTGTGAACGAGTTGTCTGACTGCCTTTAATGGGGTGACTTGTTTCACAGTAAACTGCACCACTTGATATGGTATTGGGAAGTACAGAATCTGTACTTCTGTACAGAATCCCTCCTCCAAGTGTTAATATATCGTGTTTATATATGTAGATTTTCCAGTCCCTTAGAAAAACCCCGTACCTACGTTAGCCGTAACAGTTTTCAGTTATATGAAGTGTATAATGTGACTATGATTTTCACAATTTTTAAAAAACTATTTTGGCTAGGTTAAAGCATGCAAGTTATCATCAGATAAAAGTGTTTGCAAAATACACAGTATTGGAAATGTGTGATAATTACATAACTCCAGTGCAGCCAGTTCTTTGCACATCATCTAATTCTAGATGCCTTATTTTCTTATAAATGTGAGGCCCCCTAAGTTTGTTGTTTGGG
>VWZY01006684.1:0-63475 GCA_013399075.1 Chloroceryle aenea | reverse complement strand
TTTTTTTTATCACAATTTTGGAAAAGTGAATGACATTTAGGGGCTTATATTGGGCCCAGACTCTTGTGTCTGCTGGTTGTGTAGATTAGCAGTGTTTAAGTAGTTTTCATGAATAAGTTGACAGGTTACATTAAAATGTTGCTGTCCTGCATTTTGATTACACTTCTAATATGTAGAGAGCAGATTAGCAGATCAAAGAAATATTTTGTGCAGCTGGAAACTCTGATAGTGACTAAAATTGGGAAGCTAAAAGATAAATAAACAGACCCTAAACCAGATTCACCTAAAACCTGCGTTTTTTGTTGAATTAGTGGTTTTTGCATTGATTTATGTGCACCTTGTTTTGTGACTCTGGCCTGCCAAGACTTCTGTGCAGCAAAGATTAAATCCAGTGTCCTGAAATGTGGGTGCTGACTATATAGCTCTGCTATGGCACTTTGTCTTTCAGATCTAGAACATAGCTTGACACAAGCAAGAACTTTACCCGTTCCTACTCTTCAGCACATCTGCAACTCCGTATTCTATTAACAGCATATGCTTATGTGTGTTTCTGATTCAAAGTCAGGAGTAATCTACAACCACTCTAAGTTCCTAAAGACTAGTATGAAATAAGAAAAAGAGAGAGAAAGAGGGGACGTAATCTAGTTTATTGTTCTGGTATTGAAAAGTTTGGTACAATCCTTTACACTGAGAAAAACAGGACATTGTTTTGTCAGCATATGAGAAGAAACTAGTAAAGGCATGTTTTGGGTTTCCTGAGGGTTTTTGCCTCTTTTCTAGGTTGGTATTTTTTTAAATATGTCCATAATGTTGTCTCTCTTGACTGTTTGGGGTTACTGTTTCTCAGGAGAAGAACCATAGCATTTTTACTATATACCTGGTTGCCTTCATGTACATGAGGCATGTCTAGGAACTCTCATTTTTTCATAATTAGGAGTTCTTTTAAAAAATAAAATGAAAGAGCTAGACATTTTTCAGATAGAAACTCGAATCTTTAGACAGTCATGAGCAATAAATGAACATTCCTTTTATATCATAATATATACACATTTCTCAAAAAATTCAAAATACTCAACTTTACCGGCAGATAATGTGAATTGTTCTCCTCAAAGAACAGTGCACCACAAAAACCCTTCAAGATGCCAACAGATGATCTAAAAAAATCCAAAAATCTGTAACATACTTAGTTTAATTTATAATAATTAGACTTTTTTTTTTTACTTAGATATTCTATAATAATATTTTAGAGTAGAACTTACAGATGGATATCAACATTCCAGGTAGTGTCTTTTAGTTGCCTTTAGGTTACTTTATGAGTTACATTCTTGATCTTGGGAGTCAAAATCCATTCCAAATCCAATACATTTCTGAGTTACAATTCTTGTATTTTAGGTTTTTAAAACACTTCTTCCCATTAAGTATTAAGAGAATTTTAGGTTGTTTAATTTGATTTTTGAGATACAGGTTTGGAGGTAAAAATCATGGTTTTTTCCATGTACTTTTTTTTCAGAGAGGAAAAACTAGTGTGTTAATTGTTCTTTTAAGTGTTTATTCTGGTTTGCTGGTGGCTTTATTTTTAAGTCTGAAATTACTTACTCTAAATATTACAGATGTTTATGTATTCCAGAGGAGATGTGAGAGGTTTCAGTATTTTCTTGGAGGAATATTATGAACTGATTAACATATTAAATACAATGATATTCATGTTACAATATTATAATGACATTTTACCTCATAGTTCAGCTATCCATAAATAAAGTATACACATAGAACTCTATGAAAACATTTTTGGATTTATTTGATTCATGTATTCCATTTACAGAGAATGATATGATGAAATCTAGTTTTAAATTCAATCATTACTCTTGTCATAATTGACTAGTATCTGCTAACCACTTAAAGCCTAGGAGATAGTTGTAGATAAATCTTGTTTCCCATTTGCTTTTTCATTCCTTTTTCCTCCAGAACTATTTTTTCTAGCTTTCTTTAGCATAAATTCAGTGGTAAGAAACAATGTGGGAGGAAAAGGATGAAATAATATTTCCATTTTTCCAGACTTCATGCACTCAGAAGAGGTAGTAACTTGCAAGGATAATATCCTGCTTGTATTTTTCTATGCAGTATAGTACACAAAGAAGGCAGAGTTACTTAATGCCTTCTTGCTGCTGGAGATTATCCTCAGGTGCCCCTGACATCTGAGGCACCAGAGGATAGCATGACTAAGGAGTCTTCCCTGGTTGATGAGGACTGGGTTAAAGAACAGCTGAGTAAGCTGGACGTCCCTGAGTCCTGATGGCATGCACCCACGGGTACTGAGGGAGCTGGCACAAGTCATTGCCAGACCACTCTCCACTTATTTATTTTTTTATTTTATTTTTTGGAGTAAGTTTCCAACTGGAACCTATCCAGTTCATATTGTCACAGAAGTAGGATAAGATAATTACAGAAACTGGTGTCTGAGGTCTTCCTCACAGTCTTCTGAACACTGAATTAGTCTCTTGTGCTCAGTGCTGAAGTGATAGCCGAACATCTGCAACCTCCACCAAAGCAATATATTTCTCTGGATTTCAGATTTCTTTCCCTCTAGCTCTACTGAGCATCAAAACAATGTTCCTTCTGTTAATTCCCTAGACTTGTCAAACAATCTATCTGACAATGGAGCAGCAAGAGAGTAGAAGTTCAGCATGTGATCTGGAATTTCCTAGATAAGTACTTGGAGTAATTCTGTGAATTAGCAGGAATGGATTCTATACGAGACTCTAAGAAACAGTAGAGTCAAAACGGGTTTAAAATGAGAACAAAGATCACAAGAGGCTGTAAGGGTGACATTTAAAGCATTATCTTGCTAGGAAAAGCTAAAAAAGCATAGATCATTGTCTCTGTGTTCAGTCATTCCTTACAAAAATAGCAGGAGAAGGTGAGATTCAAGAGGAGGTACATGCTGCAGTAAAGTCTTATTTCTTCCAGAAAGTGCATTAGAAGTCTGAGCCATGCACTGAATCCTTTTCTGAGAGAAGTGTTTTGTCACATGAAACTTTAGAACAGAACTCTACTAGAATTTTACTATTTTCTGAAAAGGAAATAGTGGAAATATATTGGTTAAAAAAATTAATTCTTGGGTATATTTCCGACAGCACAATTCACAGGAGATATTTTTCATATTAATATAGGGTTTCTTTTTTTAAAATGAGCACGTGTAATCTTAATATAGAAAAGGTTTCTAGCATAGTTTTAAAAATCCTTAGAGTCATTTGTGTCGTTTGCTCCAAGTCAGCTAGATTTTGTTAACAGCAAAACAAATCAAATACAACTGGAAGTATTATCTAGTATAATTAGAGACAAATTTACTTAAGAACCCTTGTGATCAAGTCGATAATTAATATTATGACAGGTGCAATTTTAAGTACCTTCACTGGTGACTAACTTTGGAAAATATTTATAATACATCACTAGTCAGACCTTGATAAGAGTACTGAATCCTATCTGTAGCCAACCTTTTCTTACCTATTAATTCATTAATGTGTTGCTTTTATTAGCTGTAGGCTACTGACTTTTTTTTTTAAAACATCTATTTAGTGCTGATGAAATTCAAGCAAATACTCAAGGCATTTCATATTTTCATCAAATATTTTGGAGAATGCTCTGTAATAGAATATGTCAAGAGAATTTATTTGACAATAGTCTTAATTAACAAAATACAAGTGACATATCAAATAAAGCTCTGAAGATATACTACTGAATATTTTAACACTATTCTATAAAGCTTGTATTTTTCTAAGTATCTCCTTTCTGTGGGGCCGCATTAGTATTCTCCTTTCTTTGTCTCTTCTGCAATTTAGCTTCTTTTCCTCAAAACTAGGATTTAACAATTTCTTTTTTTTAAATAATGTTCTAATGTTTAGAACACTATGTATTAATCAGCTCATGAGAGGTCTATTAAAGTGCATGTCAAACATGCATGTGAAGTAGCACCTATAAAGCTTACCTGCTGCACTACTTTTTAACCTTTTGTGACGTAAATTAGCCAACCACAGTAAGCACAGATGTCATTTGCTGTTATTTTACAGACAGTGCTGTTTCGAGATCAAGGCAATCAGCTGAAACTTTTTATATGTTGCTCAAGGACAGTGATGACTGCTGAAACCTTTGTGGGCAGGCTGACAGAAATTCTTTCTGATATGGGTTGTGAAATACATAAAGGCACAAGTTTGCTTTTAAAATTTATTTGAAAGCAAATGCTTATATATCGAAGGCATGTGAATAAGTAAGGAATACCTGTCCATTTGAGCAACGCCACACAGTATAATCAGCATTTGCTGTGTGTTTGCTGCGTGCTTGGTGACTGAGCAGGGGTTCACTTTCTGCAAGTTCCTTCAGATCATCAGGAATTAAATAATATCCCTTGCAAAGAAATCAAACTTGTAGCAGAACTTTTCTGTGTTCTTCTGAGGTTAATGCTCAAACTGAAAGGTATATAAAAATTACAAGATGTGTCTTGAAAAAATTGCTGTCAAACAAGAAAAGTTTTTATTTCTATGTTGTCTGTGATGGGCCTACCAGACTTGGGGTGCTATCTTTTAAGTGTAATTATCCGTTTGTAATTTTATGCTGTGACTACCTCATAGCAGTGTTAGTTGACAGATGACTGTCAATGTTTGTACTTCCAACCTGCCTCCTTGTACTTTCAAACACTAACATTTCGGGGGCCGCAACATTACCTAATTATGTTTATGATAAGCAGAGCAGGTAGAAATTGCTGACACCTTCCATTCTAAGGACACTTCTTCAGCTGATTGGAAGTCTGTTGCATTTTGGACCAGAATTTATTTGAGATATGCATTTTCCTCAACATAGATTTAATATTCAATATTTCATCATGTCTTCTTTGGAGTTAGAACAGAATTAATTACTTAACAATTTCTTTTTTTTCAGTTCAGTTCTTCTAACTCACTGCACTGTCTGAAGTCAGCAGCCTGTTCTCACAGACAGTGTCTGCTGCTGGCAGTGATAACACCGCATGGTTAGAGTCACTACCAAGTGTTGGTGTGCAGACCAAGGCCACTGCTGGATCTTGTGCACCACACTGGGGGTGCAAAAAATAAAAGGCTGCAACTGTGGGGAGGAGCGGGCAGGACAGGGGACCCCAAACTGACCAGTATATCAACAAACTGACCAATACATCAACAGTCCCATATATGTCATATTCTGACTGTTCACAAGCTGAGCGCCAGCACCCAAGGAGGACTCTGTTCTGCCTTCGTTCCCAATTTGCGTTCCCCTGAATCCTGTTCCCATCTGCCACTAAATCCAGTCTGGGACTTCTCCAGTCCCTGCTCCACAGCATCAGTGGTGATGGTGTTGTAATTGCCATCAGGGGGATTGGGTTCAATATTGATTTTTATGTATTTGCATATAATATATATGCAAATATATTCCATTTTATTATAATTATTATTTCGTTAAAGCTGGTTTAGTGTTCATTTCTAATCTGTAAGTCTATCTCTTATACTTTTCCTCTACTAAGCACCATTCCTCTGGAACACATCCATACAAGCATGCACGTAGTTCAAGCATGTACCTGAAGAATCCTTCAGCAATCTTTTGATGTTTCTTTTATATGGGAACATATGCCCCAAAGTCAATTTGATAGAACAACTTTTCATGTGTCAAGGTTCAGAGGCTGAGCCAGCCACCAGACAAATAAATGTTCCCCAGTGTTCCCCGAAGGGGAAGAAAAAGGGAATATTTGTCAATGCAAAATCCAATCGTATTTGACCAGCTTATGGCCATCTAAAAGAATCAGTTATGTAGTTCACATTTATCTGAATGTTTCTAGGTAGCTCATTTATCCTTGGTGTGTTTTGTTCTTGGTGCAGCAGAATAGCAGATCAGCTTTCTTCTGAACTGCTGCTTCTTCCTGGTGTGCAACATTACACAGAGGCTGGCAACACAGAGAGTGCATCTGCATTACTAGCACCCTGCCTTGCTCAGGCCATGCAGCTGGACACAGAGGGAGCGTTCACATGGAGTATGGAGGGATAAAGGCTATCATTATGTATACTCAGTTTTGAGCTGAGGTGAAGGCCTTTTCACATTTTTGAGTGCAGGGCTGTACAACCTTCATGTTCTTTAAATGTAGTTTTGTCACTTTTCATGATCTCAGCCAATATCAGCGAGTGATGGATTTATAAATATGCAGATTTTCAAAGACACAGCAAAGCTTTTTAGATGTCAAGTTAAAAGTTAATGAAAACATAATTTTGTCTTTCCACTAAACTCTGCATTTAAAAGCAAGATACTAAGAAGCTTATGTTAACTTCAGAAGAACATGCTTTTTAAACTGTTAAATGGAATACATATTTAGATGCTTCTGCCTTGCTTATCAAAGTGATGGACACCCTTATAGACTCCACTCAGAAACACTGCACCTTTTAATTTTTGTCGCCTTGATGAGAGAAGGTAGGAGTCAGATCATTAGCAGGTTCCTGCAACTTGCAGGTTATAAAGTAGAGGTTCAGAAGCCAATAGGTGTGTGGCTTTCTCAACCAAGGCGATACCGAGCATGCATTTCAGCCAGTGCTGAAGTATTGTTCCACTGCTGTGGAAACACATTCTTGAGGATTCTCTCAAGGGTGATTTTTGGTATTCACCCTAAAGTCTATTAGGATGATCCAAGGTTTCCCAGTTCTTAAGCAAAGCACGATTTTTACCGAATCCTTTTCTTCTTCTCTCTCAAACTCTCCTAGCATTTTGCTATGCCTAGCTTGCTTGTTTTAATTTATTCTTGATTCCACATTTTCTCCCACAATGAAGGTTAGACATGCTACATGTATGTGTGTTTACAGAATCAGAAAATATTAATGTTCCCTGTGCGTCTATACCTATCACACAAGCTTTATATCATATAGCCAAAAGGAAAAAGGGTAACATCAGTCTCAGCTGATGTGTGTTTATAGTTCCTGCAAGAAGCATTCTAGTCCTTAGATAGCGCCGTGATAGTCACAGCAAACGGGGTTTTCTTCTGGCTCCTGCCATACGTGAATCAACTTTACACTTGCAAATGTGCATGAAAACTTAGTCCTTCCCTTTACATACTTGCTGTTCCCAAATTGCCTGCATGTGCCAGTGACACTATCTGCTCCTCATCATGTGATGACAACTATGATAGACAAAGGACAGAGGAAATGAGACACCTTACAGTAAAGAACTAAGCCTCTTCCAGTTCTTGTTGAGATCCTTATTTGTTCTGTTCCAAATTAATGACACAGTGCAGAACAAGCAACAATATTCTACAGACTGGGGCTGCTTGAGTAGCTTTTCTTGAAGTGCAGAGATTGCATCCTGCACTCCTAAGGCTAAGGGCATTATCACATTCTGACCCTGTTCTTCATTATCTCTTTCTTAGTTGTAATTAATTGAGGTCTTTATTCCATCTTCCCTGCAGGAGGTTACCAAGTTGGGTTCAGGGTGGGTAGGAAACACTATCAGGGACTCATGAAAGAACTGCAAGAAATTACATATTCATGCTTGAGTATTTTACGCAAAGAGGCTACAGGAGAGTTTAATTTTGGTAGAAAGATGAAAAGAACAGTACTCATAGACTATATTCCACCACTGTGTTCATATTTTCATATGTAGAAAATGAGTCAATATTAATAATTAAGTATACAGTAAACAATCTTGTATACTCCAGTTTCTAAACTGCAGAATAAAAACTGTCAATTAAAGCAAGGAGGACTTTAAGTCTATCTCAAAATAAAACAAAAGTGATTGGGAAGTTCCAGTGTTAAAAACAGTGTCTGTTTTTTTATATTCTCCACAATCTTATTAGTCATTGCAATGTCCTCTTCACTTACCAGGATTCTGGCAGAAACAATTAATTACTCATATTTTTTCTGGTCAAGGTCATCTTCAAGAGCCTTTTTGATGTTCTGTTGGAGTGGGACACAGATATTAATCTGTGGAATATCAGAAACTGATCTGTATGCACAGATTTTCAGCTAGTGCTTGGTAGCCTCAGTTGATACTTTAAGCTCCAGTGCAAAGCTGAAGGATCTAACTAGAAAACAGGAAATTATGCAGTCTCATTTTCAGATAAAAGATTTCAGCAGTAGGTAGAAAACAAAATCCTGAGAAAAGAGAGTGCTTTCATATGGGAAAGGAGAAAAAATACCCCAAACACAAATATTTACCCATAGTGCAAAAATCCTTCCTTCACATTTGTCAGCTCCTTGTTGGGTCATGATTTCTGTTCTAGAACTTGTAAAAATCACCAAAATTTATACCTTGCAGAAGTAAAGATACATCTTCCTAGACAGCACCTCCTGCTACTAAAACATCATTAGATCAAATGTTTGAAAGTAAAAATGAAGGCTGATTTTTCGTTTCAATCCACAAACACCTGCAAGCAATATCTACGTTATAATGAAAATATTGTTTCTTTTTTACTAACTGTAGCTTTAGCAGCTCTAGGAGTTCTGTGTCTGGCCTTATTACTCTAATCACCGGCCCATGAAGATGCTGATCAGTCATCAAGTCTTGTAATATTGAACAGAATTCTTTTGTGAGTCAATAGTATCCTCTTTTCTTCATTTACTGAAAGAATAATATTCATTGTAAAGAATGAATCTCTCCTAATCAGACAACTCATTTCTCTCACCACAGGTGAGGCTGACAGCATTTACCACTTGAAGGTAAGTGATAGACAGTTTCAGCAAGGAAAATGTTAAGTCAAAGTAAATCTTGAAAGCTGAATGGCCAAGCATCACTTCATCATCTGGAGAATATTGTTCATGTGAGGGCTCTACTCCTAAAGCAAATCTTGAGTTATTCATACATAATTCTTTCTAGACTATGAGCCTTGGACAAGTATCTGTCTAATTTTCCAACTACTGCTTCGATTTCATATTGCTGTCTAAGAGAATATCACTAATCCATCAGATTCAGTGGAAAAGAAACGATGGCCTTCCAAAATTTTATTTGGTGCCAAACTTTGTAATTCTGTGCAATTCCAGTAAGAGAATTATGCAGGATTTCTGACAAGTGTATGCTACTGTACAAACACTTTGAAATAATACCGGTGTTAGAACAAAGATTAGATTCTTATATCAGATTCTTTTTTAATGTTTGGGTATAGTCATTGGATGTGTGAGGTTCAGGTTTTTTTGTTTCCATTCTAGAGTCTTTGGTTGAGAGCTGCTAGGGCATTAAAGCACAGCCACAGTCTTATTTTCTCCAGTGTAAATTCCTCAGTGAACCTTGAGTAACTGCTGATTTTTCAGTGGTTCTTACTGTGCTCAGAGATGACAACCTAAGTGCTTGCAGGAGACTCAGGAACTTGTTAACCATAAATTTTGTCATGCAGATTTTTCTAGCTTTGAGAATATGCAAAAATATGTACTAGATACATTTGAAACCTATTATTTTTCACATTCAGTGTTCTTCTGAAAATGAAATTATTCTGTTAGCTATTCAATGCCTGCAATTCTTTGTCTTTAATTTAGATATATAGCATAATCAGAACTTGGTTGTCATTAATGAGGGTTTGTATGTGGGTTATAACTAATAATGTTCCTGCCCTGCAGTCAAAAGGACTTGTGTATGGGTGGTAGTGTCATTATTGTACCTATAGCAGTAGAAGGCACAGTATGCAGTAGCTGCCCAAACTGATTTAGCAGCTTCTGGTGAGTTTGGCTGCAGTGCTGTGAATAGTTAAATACTTTAATTGCAGCTTATGTATTTCTGCCACTTCAACATACTTCTGTACTAAAGTTACTAACTGCACTTATAATTACTAATTTTCAATGCTTAAACTCTCTTGCTGTGGGATGAAGAGAAGACCTAATTTTAAACAGCCGGGAAACCTTTCAGTTCTCCTCAGATCTTACGCTTTATTTTCCTGTTTAAAATTCTCAGAGTGCTTCATCCTGGATAATTGGGAATATTTCTTAGAAATTAGTTTTTTCTGTACTTATCTGTTTGAAGATATATATCTGTAACGTGTTCAGTGCTGAGGTAGGATATGCCAAAGAAATCACTATATTTTTCCAAAGTTACTACATGAATATACATGACGAAAGAAACTGTTTCAGCATTTTGTCCTAACCTCTAGCCTTGTATATATCCTAACCTCTGGCCTGCTTGCTTTTGGCCTAACCAAATACTGAATAACAAATGAACAAGGAAGTTCTTGTTAAATAATGTAATCTGGTATTAAGTGTTCAGAGGTTGGAACATTATTTGCTAAAATTAAGTTTTGGGTGAATCTAATTAGGAGCACAGTGCAGGAGTGGACTTGAGGTCAAGCTCAAAGCCAGACTTGCCAGCTTTCCTCATTGCATATTTAAGATTGCTGCAACCTATGTTTAGTTCTGATACAAGCTGAACTGCTTTGAATGTGAGCAGAAATCTCAAAAAATGAGTGAAACTCAGAGATGGATAAAGGCAAACTTACTTTTTTAAGAGTGCAGGTGTCCACTCTTGTGAAGTGTTAGTGTTTTCCAGCATTTTATAGCAGGCTGCCCCATCTACTTTGTTTTGGTATTCGTAATATTTTCTACAATATAATAACACACAAGTAACGTGCAGGCAGTAGGAATTGAACTGATCTCTCTGGCTTATCGTGCTTTGTATTACAGAACAAAGGGAATCTTATTTAAGCGTCAAGTCTGAGACTAATCAGCCATATTATTGGAATAAAGTTTGGGGTAGAACAAATTACTTACTAACAATTTATTTACTTCCTTTACATCTGGATGCTGCAAATCACCAGCAAGCTAGAATTCTTGCTGTACTAAGAAGTCAGCCCTTCCTTGAAGATACATATTTCAGCATACCTGATGAACATCATAATGACTGATGAATAACTTGATGACTTTGTACTCAGTAAATTGGGCAAAGGAGTTTGTTTTCTTTATTATGAAATAAGAAAGCAGACTCAGCTTCCAAAGTGTGAGTATAGCATGGTTAGGATGACTGCTAAGAATGGCTGCCATACCTCTGAGTATATGTGACACATACTTGTATGTATGTAGACATAACTGAAACAAACTGCTGTTTAGAATTTGAATGAGGATGGGATCAAACAAGTGAAATTATCTGTTGGAGATGGGGTTGTAGTGTGGATGCAAGACTCAGTACTCAGTTTAAGGGCAGCATTCCCTGTGGCATGTCAAGCAGTACAGTGAACATAATTCCAAAACTTTTTGCTTTTCTTTGTGCTGTTCCCTCCAACCCTACCTGCTGGGATTCATTGTCAGTGCTGTATCTTTGAAGAGATGCCACAGGAAAATCTGTGTATTTATGGTGACATAGAGGCCTATATTAATCTGTCAACATAAATATGTGACAGGTGACTATGATTTAGTTAATCTGAAGAACTTTTTTTTTTTTTTCCTGATTTCTAATGACCAGAGGTGGCAAGAAATAGCAAAGCATGATTTCACCATGTTTTTAAAATAATATGAAACATATCCTCAAATACTCATGAAGACTTGAACTGGAAACAGGATTCTTTTCAGAGGTGAAACCAGCAAAAAGCCTCTCAGAGTGATTGGGATTCAGGTTCTGTTCAGGTTTGACTATATTGAGTGTTTAAGGTCTAGAGAGATGGGGATCAGCTTTTCTTTGTTTCCTTCCACTTTTTATTTGTGCTGCCCCTCTGCCACTTTCACTTTGTAAGTATGAATTTAGCACTCCACATACTGTGCATTGTAAGGTGTCTTAAACCACACTTTATTTTGTTATTTGACCTGACCTAGTCTTTGTAGCTTATTTGCTTCTGGCTCACCAGGGATCTATGAGATAAAATACTTCAAGTCCTTCAGGTACTTTGCTGTGGTGAAGGGGTGGTGTCTCCACATCCATTCTGATTCCTGTACTCTCTGACCTGCTCATCTCTGCATCTTCTAGACTACTACCTGTGCCTGGTGTTTGGGCATAATGTATGTTACTACTTAAATGTCACCATTTTCCCATTATTCTCTTTCATTTGTATCTCATTTGATCTCTTGTGAAATTTAGCATTTTCCTCCTACTATGATTGTTATTAAATTTCTACAGTTGTTTCTTTTTTTTTGCTGATTTACATTTACATCCTTGGCAAATCTGTTGTAGGATACTGCTTACCTGCTTTATTTTCGCTTAGGAGATTATTGAACAGAAATTTAGGCCTGTCAGGTTTTGACTGGTGACAGTGTTTGTGTTCTTCTCTTTAGTCGCCATGCTAGACTACTTTTAAATCCCACTGCTTAGTCTGATGCTGTATTGCCAGTTGGGAACACGGCCCAGTTTCTTTCATTTTCATCTGCAATGCCTCACCAGCCTTTCTGGTGCATTCTTCTGTTTCTGCTTGACAAGTATCCTAAGAAAAGAATATTCTGTGATTCTGGACACGTATCTTGCTAAAGCTCTTACCAGTTTGAAACTACTCCTTTCTGAGTTTAATAAAAGAAGGTAAAGAAGGTATGTCGTGGTTTAGGTGGTTGTGGTTAGCACCACAAATTACACTCATGTTGACCATAGAAGTGCTAAAATCTAATCTTGAAAAGAAAACAGAAAATGAATCTTACATATATGTGCATTATCAGAAGATGTTATAACTAGAACATTCTATATCATAAAAATACTACAGTTATGTGTATATTTGACTGAATTGTCACCAAGTAATCAGTGTGCCCATACTTGTATCTCTGGCTTTATGTTGTGGAGCAAGAAATTCCTCTGCTGCTCTACAACTTTGTGTTGAAGCAGTGGTTACCATCCTCAACATGAAGAGCTTCTGTTTCTTAAATAAAGACTTTTTTAGTAATTGGATTCTGAAAGCATCTGCTAGATTTGAGAATTTAAGCAGAATCATGATGAACATCTGGATCCCCATAGAACTAGCAGTTTGGTGCTCAACTGTTACTTCTGATCTGTCAGAGACTTCTTGGGAATACCCAGATAAGAGTTTTCAGGTATGTGGAGAACCTTTTGTTCAGAAACATCTATACACAGTAACAGTGTACGTGCCTGTGACTAATCCTGTAGTAAAATGTCTTCCCAGCCAGCCTTGGGTCATATCTGATCCTGGTCCCCTCACTGGGCCTGATCCTGACCCCTGACATCCCTGACATCCCTGCCTGGCTTGAGCCTGTCTGCTGGGAGGTGCCTGATGCCCCAGACCCCAGGGAGCAGCTGACACTGAGAATGTAAAAGTCAAATGTGTTAAAGCCAGTTCAGCATGACTCTGGAAATGTGGTCGTAAAGTGACAGATGTTCAAACCTAGGTTGCTGAAAATTGTTTCTGGAGACCAGAATCTTATGTGGAACAGGCTGTGAATGGAGAAGGGGCCTGAAGAGGTGCTCAAGAGGAAAGGTGATGTTATGCTGATGGGCAAATTGCAATAGGGCATTTCGTGCTTAATTTCAGATTTTAGGGGACAGCAACTCTATGGAAGGAATGAGTCTGAAGATGTGATGGACAGTTCTGGCATTGTGGTGGGGTTTGTCAAAAGGTTGAGGGAGATCCTAACCCAGTCTCGAGGTGATGAGACTGCAGGTGATGCAGGGTGATGAGACAGTTTCACATTCTCCATTTAAAAGAATGCTTTCAGAAATTTTAACTGTAATCAAAGCTGGGGAGATAGGACACTGTACTACATTTTTTTTCTGTCCTGACAGATTTTGTAAAAAATGTTACTCAGTTTTGTAAAGGTCTAGTGCAAATTCTTCCTCATTCGTTAACTGAGAAATCACAGCTCATAAGTGCTTTTAGGCATTCTCTGTGCATTAATGTGGCTCCCTGACTGTTCTCCGATGTATCACTTTCGAAGTCTAGCCTTTCCTTTGGGTTATATTATTTCATTAATGGAGAATTTGAAATTAACCTCTTTACTTCTTCAAAAGCTTTTTCTTGTAATTCTGTCCATTCCCATATGGTGGCTGTAAGTTAGTCGGCTCAGAGGCTCACAGTTTTTTGACAAGTGATTAAGTCTAGCACTTTCCTTAAGGTTCATTGACTAGCACAAATTTATGGGACTGAGAATATTTATCATATTTTTCAGATCATAGTTTAGTTCTCCTTTTGTCAGCAAAAGAATGACACATGGCACGTTCTCTTACTAAGCTAAATGCAATGTGATTTCAGGTTAACCAGATTCTGTTTGATATTTTTCTCCCAAAGTTAATCTCAGATTCTACTCATGACCTCTTCACATTGCCTTGTTCTCAAGTAATGAGAATGTCAGCAGTTATTTGTGTAATAGTCAGGCAGTCTTTAATGACCTCAATTTAGTTTTGATCAAGTGATTTCTTACATGTATAGTGCTTTTAATGACACATAACTATGCAGTGCCTAGTATAAAAATAATTAACTTGGTGAAATGTCCTCTGTAACTTCAATTTCTTGCTCAGTGATCTTGAATGTAAATGTGTTATTTACACTTTTACAGTAACTTTTCCTTTAAAAATACATGGTTTTGACTAGTTTTTCCTCAAAGTTTGTATTACTTTTTATCATCTCTTTTTTATAAAGCTTTAAAAATAACCTAATTTCTTAGTATTCAATAAGCCTCAGATATGCATATACTTCCACTTAGTTTTCTGTATAGAAACAGTCTGCATCTTGAAAAACAATTTTCACCTTACTTTAGGACGTATCACAGATATATTTTTTTCATGTTTCAGATACTGAAATGCACATGGAGCTTAACTTTTGCCTATATCTTCTTTTCTTAAAAATGCTTCTGTGTTGGAGGCATACACAAATACCTTGGATTTGTCATATTGCCATGATGCAATCCATATGATTTAGATTTCCTTTATACTGCTTTTATATATGCATCTGTATATTTTTTCTGTATAAAGGTTTGTTTTTATCTTCCTTTATTCACTAAAACTAAAGGATTACACTGTAGTCTTTATTGCAATCTAAAATTTAAGTGATTCCACAGTGGCAAAGATATGCACATAGACATATGCTTAATGCACATAGATTATTGTCCTCTGTACATATTTGTGTCTTAACAAAGGTTACATCCCCTCAATTTTCTAGTCTAAACATTTTCCATTGCTATCAAATGACTTCCTATTGTAACTTTTCTCACCTTATTTTAAAACTAGGTGACAAGAAGATTTCCTTATCCACTCATATTTCAGGGAAATTTTCTCTTCAGTGTTTTTCTGATCTGACAAAGAACTGTTTCTATGGAGAGAAGACCTGAGATGAAGCTTTAATCTCAGTGAAAACTTGAGAGATGTATTTCTCCAATAACTACTGCTCATGCAGTATCCTGATGATGCTTGCTGAGCACTCATGTACTTAGGCATAGTAAATGGAATAGATGTTCCAATTTCCACTTTGTGAAAATCATTGCAAGTCAGACAGAAATTCTTTAGGCAATTGTGATAGAGACAGGGATCTTACCTTAAGCACCCTTTTTAAAAAGCTTAGAGAAAATCAGCTCTCATTTCCCTATTACGTTAAAAAATGTCTGAGGTGAGATGATCCATAGCTGGTTCTCACTGTTCCTTCAGTGCAGTCCAGAATCCTTAACAAAGTTTTCTGACTCCTTCCCCTGAGCCACTCTATTTTTTTTTTCAGCTGCAGATTGGTGTGTTCATAAATTTTATCTTTCACAGTAACTTGTGAAGAAAAAGAAATTGAAAATTAAAATTATGATAGAATGGTAGGGGTTGGAAGGGAACTCTGGAAATCGAGTTCAACCCCCCTGCCAGTGCAGGAACAACCAGGCAGGCCACACAGGAACAGAGAGCCAGGCAGGTCTTGAAAGTCCCTAAAGAAGGAGATGCCACAGCCTCTCTGGGCAGCCTGTTCCAGGCTCTGTCACTCTCACAGTGAAGTTTTCCTCATGCTGAGGTGGAACTTCCTGTGTTTCACCTTGGTACCATTACCTCGCCTCCTATCCCAGGGCACCACTGAACAGAGACTGGCCCTTTTTACTTGACACCCACCCTCCAGGTATTTGTAAACATGAATAAATCCCTTCTCACTCTTCTCTTTTCCAGGCTAAACAGCCCCAGGGCTCTCAGCCTTTCCTCATAAGAGAGATGTTCCAGCCCCTTCATCATCTTTGTAGCTCTCTGTTTGACTCTCTCTAGTATTTCCCTGTACCTCTTGAAGTGTGGAGACCAGAACTGAACACAATACTTCACATGTGGTCTCACCAGTGCAGAGCAGAAGGGGAAGAGAACCTCCCTCAACCTGCTGGCCACCTCCTTCTTTATGCACCCCAGGATACCATTGCCTTTCCTGGCCAATCATTTATCACTATCATTGATCATTATTATATTCCTTTAATAACTGAGTTATCTCACATTGAATAGGAATAGTTACAGCCTTTAAACATCATTACATCTTTTTCTGCCCCTGCATTTCAGTGTTAGAACTGCAAAGGTACAGAGCTGCCTCATGTTCACCTTGCAGAAGAACCCTTATGTCCTGCTCTGTAAAGCTGCTCCCCAGCCAGTCTGGCCCCAGCCTTTGCTACTGCATGGGGCTAATCTGTGCTAGTTGCAGGGCTCTGCATTTGCCATTTTTGAACTTTGGGAGATATCATCCCATTTCCCCAGCCTGTTGAGATGCCTTTGAATGGCAGATTCCAAAATACGAGCCATTCTTTCCAGTGTGGTATCACCTCTGAACCTGAGTGTCTGCATTTAAAGAGTGGCATGATGATACCTTTCTCCCCAAGTGTATTTGTTAATGATTCCTAACAAATGATTTGCTGTTTTGAATTGTACTGCTAATATTTTCAAGGATTTACCTGTCAGCAGACAATCTTGCTCCTGAGTGCTAGTAGTTAGGTCACACTGTTTTTCCATGTGTCCAGACAATGTTTATTTCTTTCCCTGTGTATCTTGAATTTCACCTGCTGTATTATTGACCGGTGACTCAATGTCATAGGTCTTGTTGAAGTTCTCCATAATTCATCCTCACACAGCCTAATGCACATGCACTGTTTAAGTGATTCATAATTATGCTGAACTGTGTAAACCCCTGTGGAACACTTCTTTTTTTTCTACTGCTTGTTGGACAAGGGAACATTTATTCCTAGCTTCTTTTTCTTGTTTCATATTCAACTGCTTATTCAAATTTCCTTCTACTTTTGACTTTCTTCACAAGCTTTCTTTTTTTCCTCTGTTCCTCTGTACAGCAGTTGAACCTAAGTACATCAGCACAATTACAAAATGAAGATTTTAAACAAGATCCTGTACTTTGTCTTCACTAAATAAATGGTAACTTTTAGGTTTTTTCTGGGCTCCCTGATTAGGTGATCCTAACAGAGACATGGTTAGTCTCTTAGAATGTCATCTCTTTATTTCCCAGAGTGTCATTTACCTAATCTATAGGAGGATGTTGATGCTACCCAGGAAGCTGTATTGCCTGTTCTCACTGTCTGTCTGAGTATTCACTAATCAGTATCAGTATCCTGACCAGGCATTTTCTAATAGTTACCCACGTCTGTACTGTTATTTAAACTAGGGATTTTGATCCATTCTCATTCTGTGCCAAATCTGTTAAATTGCTTTGAAGCAAAGTTCTCCTTTACTTTTCACACTAGGCTGACACATGCAGTTTTGCATTTACTGTCAAAGTGACTGTGAACAAATTTCTGATATATTTATTTTATCAATGTCTTAGTCTAGAGTAGTATATTCCAGTTCTTTATCTTGGGTTTTTTATTTCCTTAGACATTTAGTACTGGTATAGAAACATACTTGTCACTGGTTTAGCTTCCTCCCTGACATCCTATTTAAGTAGCAAGCATTATATTTCACATTTCTTTTTCAGCCACTCCTAATCTATTTTTTTTGGTACTCTATTTCAGAATGCAACAAGTATGATGCATACATTTTTGGATATATCTTCCCCAGCTGAGTGCTTTTCTACATCTTTTAGCCTGTTAGCTTTCCTGAGCTCCTCAGTATCTAAACTCGGTCACAGATTTCTTAGTTTTAAGTGTCAACAGCTTTGCTGTTAAAATAGTGATGTCAAACATAGGGCTACAGTAAGAATATGACAAGAATTGTAACCTAGGAAGCGTTCTGATGGAAATCCATTCATAAAAATAGTCAGTCCTGCAAAAAATTGGTTTTAAGTATCTTGTGGTGCTAACATCAGGAAAAAATATACTTTCTAAAGTATTTTATACTACCTTATTTTATTTTATTGACTACATTATATCTCAGTGTGCATGGTGGAGAGGTGGGAAATAGATGACAAAAAATGTCTTTGTGACTACTAAAATATCATATTTGGGTTTGGTCAAAATAATTTAAATAGGAGAACTTAATTTCCCCTTGTAGAGATTAATGTGGAGGCTGGATGATAATGCTGATGTTAATATTCACAAGAATTTCTGTGGATAATGTTAAGAAATTGCAATTAGAAATAAAGTATACTAGAGCAAGCTTTAGTTGTGCTGGCCTTTTTCTCCAGCTGCATTTCAGGAGCATTTGGATTTGAATTGAACATACACGTCATGCACTTGAGAGATGCAAAAGGTTTAACTTTTGCTGCATGTTATTTCATGCCAGATTGTGCTCTACAGAGTTCTACCTGGAGTTCATTTAAAATCCCTGTGATGCATACCACAGCAATCTAACTTACGTTTCTCCCATTTCATAGGGAGAGCTTCACACGTATTTACAACAAACCCAACAAAATTATGATGACTTTGAGGCATAAAATCTGCAACTGTAATGTGCCTTCCAACTGTAATGTGTCATGACTTAACTAGGTACATTCTGATGATGCTAAGAAGTGATTTGATGAATCATACCCATAGTTCAGAGTGCCTATACTTCCAGAAAAAAAGATAAAAATCTTACTTTTCTGTATTTCCAGTACAATAATTTCACTGAAATGTAATGTAGAAGAATTTTCTACATTGATTAATTAAATGAATTCTTCTTTCTGTCTAAATTATTCTTTCTGTCTAAAATCTCAAAATTTCTGTAAAGGAAAAAGCCTTTTCCTTTAGTGTCTTCATCGCTGACTTTGTTTTGTCATTCTTTCTTTCAGCCAGGAGATACTGTGGGTGAATTTTCTGGTCAGGAAAACCAAAAACCAGTATAGTTATCTTACATACATTTTTTAGGCAGTTATACTAGTTTTATAATTAGAGCCCTCAAAAGAATTCTGTAACTTTTAAAAAAATATTATTTTTTTCTACCCTGTTTTGCCTTTGAATTTAATGATGTTGAATGAGTATAAAAGAAATATTCGGGTGTAGAGAACTGAGATATCTGAGAACCAAAGAGCACATATGGTACAGACTGTGGACATATGCCTCACTAAATGTGCTGCACTGTATACCATTTCTGTAGGAAAAAAAAAAGTCCCTGAAAACGTGTAGTGAAGAGTGAAAGCTGGAAAATACTATTATAAACATGGCACTTCTTAATTTTACAAGCTTATTTAATGGCTTTGATGTGAGAACTACATATATACTTTGACTCAGTGATTTAAATGTCTTTAGCTTTAGTTTTAAAGAAAGTGTACAATATCTGGTATGTTTGGGTTTGAATTTTTATTTTAGATATTGCCTATTTGTATTTCTCTTCTTTGTTCTTTGTTAGACCTCTCTTATCTCAGTTCGGAGAGACCTGCAGGAGGGATTGTGCAATATTTTGAACTGTTTCCATAACTGAAATTCAAAAAGCCTGTACTTAGCTGCTGCCTGATCCAAGGAGTTTTTCTCCCCTTGAGGGGAACCTACAGTCTGTAGCCTTCCTTTCTACTGTGAAGATTTTTGACAACTGACACTGTGTCTTGACAGGGCTGGATGGCTCAGAATATAGCTTACATTAAGTCCAGTCAGGATTTAGGAACTATTTGATCCTCTGTGTAATTCACCTGAGAGATTTCAATCTAGAGGGTCTGGGATCATGTCAAAACACACCATCAGGACCAGATCCTCTGCAAAATACAGTGAAGATGTTGCTTGCTTTTGAAAGCAGAAAGAAAAGGCTTTCTTTTTTGATGTACCACCTGACTTCTTATAGTACTCAGTATTATAGCCTGCAGCCCAGTGCATGCAGCATTGCCATTGCCAGTAACAGGACACAGGGTTTTGTACTGAATGTTCAGGGTTTTTTTTATTTTTAGTTTCTTTACCTGCAGCGTTTTTTTTACCTGTTTGGTTTTTGTTTGTGTTTGTGGTTTTTTTTTGGGGGTGGGGGTTTCTTTGCATATCTTTGTATGGTATAATCATAATTTTTATATAGTATTAAGAAGTAATTATTTTGTGTATAGTTAATTGTTTGTGTCTAATATAATGACATAGTGGAGAAAAATGCAGGCCTGGTATGACAGCAGAGACCTTGAAAATGAAAGTGAAGGAGAGGCCTTCACAGTCTGGAGAAGCATAGTAATGAGATGATAAAATGACCAAAAGGACACTTGAGACTGCAGTTACGGAGAACTCAACAATGGTCAGTAGTTTTCTCCTGGGAACTGGTCAAAACTGGCTTTAGAGTAGATAAAAGGAAACAGAGCAAGTATCTAAAGTATAGAAAGATGATATTATTTTTAAATACATTAAATATTTAACTGTATAAAGGATAGAAAAATAGTCTGAAGTGAACCTCACAATGAGGCAGAAACCATCAGAATCAATAGCATATTCCTCCTGGCAAAGCAAAAGAAATCATCATTGACAGAAATGTCCTCTAGGAGATGAACTTAGGATGGGGACAACTTGCAGCATCCCTCTTCTGCTAGAGGTGACTGAGTGCATCAGCAGTGTGTCCCAGGGGAGCAGTGTGAGGATGAGCACAACAGCAGACAAAAGAGAGCACTAGAAGTTTTCTGTATAACAATTTTTAAGTACATTATTGATGATATTTGTTCTGAGTTATTTAGATAATTTGGATTTTAAATGTTAGAAGAATTTTAAGTGGACTAATCATACAAACTGTTGTAAATTAGTTAGACATTTAAAACTTTAAATAGGCTTATAATAAAATTTTGGCATATCATGAAATATATGTGTTCCAACATTTCCACATAAAAAGATTTTGAGGATTAAATTCTCAAAGTATGATACGTACATGAGTTTTCTCTTCTGCCTGTAAGATTTATATCTCTTCCTATAAATCATTATAAAGCTGTTCAGGTTGAAGCCATTTCAGTCTGAAGTAATTGAATTATGAATGAATGATGTATCAATTTTCACTAATTGGGAGAAGAGTACCCTAAGATTAGGTAGTGCTCAATTTCTGTTTCTCTTCCCTCTATTTCATTCCTGATACTCAAACTTCCTCTGTCATTCAGTTGTTGGCTTCTGATTTCAGAAGCAGAAAAATTTGTGCTGGTTTTACAGTAATGCTTTGGAAAGTACCATTTTGTCTACTTTACAAGGCAGTCTTTACTGAATGACCTAAAATTGGCAAAGGATGATGGCTGGAATTGGAGCATAGAGAAGTGTCTTGTTCTGTCATGCAGGAAGTTTATGGATGGCTTCATAAATGGATGGCTACAATTGTTCTCCATACATTCTCAGTTCTAGTTTAATCCTTTAAGATAAACCCATTACATTTTTCGTCTTATCTCCCAAAATAACAGAGTAACTGTGAACATCACTTTGTTTCCTTGAGGAATGCAAATGTATTTGAAAGAAATGATTACTTTGGTGAGGTGCTAGTGAAATGAGGAAGCACAGGGAAAGAAATTAAACGTAACCGTACCTTTGTGCAGTTAAGAATGATACCTCAGCAGTCCTGATATCAGTAACTTATATTCAAACAATGATATGGACCCTCTTATCTTTCTGCTTGACTGCCTTTGCTTTTGATGAACTGTCTCTCTGCATCTATGTTTCATAACATGTGCCTAAGAAATGGTCTCCCACTTCAAGTCTAATTTAGCCTCTGGCAGATGGCCATTCTCAGTCTTTGTTTACTATGGTATGAGTTACTATCTTAATTTCAGGTTATTAGCCAGAAATAAAATCAGGTTATTTTAAAAGGCCTTTCAGCTCATGCTCTGATGTTACATACAGCACACACATCACCTGTCTTGCATACACATGACTTTAAATCAGAACTGGTTGATTTACCATGTCCAGTTTTCCCTAAACTAGGAATTTAAAATTTTACTCCTCCTTATCTAAAGTTTGTTTGTTTGTTTGTTTTTTTTCTGAAGATTAAGTAATGCGACAAATATTTGGCAAATTATTAAGAATTCATGTTCCTAATTTTTTTTACCTCTTCTCTTGTGTCATCAGGGAAGTGAGGAACTGAAGAGGTTTTACCAACCTTAGCATGTGCAGTCATAAGGAAGATGAATAGTTTTCTGTTTTTCGGAACAAAGCCGAAATTCAGGTAAAGCTGTTAATTTTCAACAGCTGATAGACAGTAAAAATTCCAATGTTTATGAATGGCATGGATGGTTAAAGAAAAGAAACCTCAAGAAACAAATCTGAATGCTTTATTTAGGAGACCTTTTGCAAGAGCCTTTTTCTGTGTCATAGATTCACTCTGAGTACCCTGTGTCTTGGGCTACATTCCTCTGAAAGAAATCACATTTTGAAAGATGTTAACTTTTGAAACCAGTCTGGCTTTTGAACGCCTACAGGAGTACCCTGCAGGTTCTATCTTTCTCTTCTAAAAATTATTTTTCTTTCATTTTCATCTGGAGAATTTCTTGCCATTCACTTTTCATCTCTTTGGTGGATCTGATGCCATCTTTTACAGTCCATTTTTTCAATGTATTAATTTTCTCTTCCCCTCTTTATTATTTTTTTCCTCTATTCTGGACTGTATATATCCATTACAGCATGACATTGTATTTCAAAACAGTACTCTGTGTGTACTTGTTTTAACTTTGTGAAATACTCAGATTGACATTTCTGAGATTAAATGATTCTAGGCTGAGGCCAGACATGAATGTAACCAACTGCTCTGAGCTGATGATGGAAATGAATGAAACCCGAACACACATATGCCTGTGTATTACCTGCTATTATTAAAAGCATTTCCATATATCCCAAAGGGTATCACATGGCTGAAACACACAGCTGACTTGATAATTCAAAACCAGAGTGCATTCATTTGTTATCAGGCCAAATAGTTTTGTCCTTAGGGGATACAGGAGAGACAGAATGCTTGAAGAGCTGCATAGGAATTCAGTGCTATTCAGTGCTGTCACTGCACCTTCCAGAGCAAATACTAGCTTTATGTTCCTCTGCAATTAAAAAGTAGAAAAGGTGAATTGATCAAAACATCATCAAAGAGAAAAGTGAAACTGAGACCTAGGAACCGTTTGTGGTGAAAACACTGCTACAGCTAACTTTTTTCAAAATAATGTTAGGATTAGGGGGTGGGATTTGAGAATAGCAGTGAAGTAAAAAAAAAAAAAGAGATAATTGTAAGAATTTTTATGATTTTAGGTTCTAACACAGTGACAGTTTTGAGATCTTTGGAATTGACACAGCATTCTTTTGTCTGAAACATTGCTCAGTAAAGCAAAAGAGCTGTATGAGCAGGCTTCAGATTCCATGTCATTGCAGAGCAGCTGTGGCTGTGTGTGGAGTGTGTGCAGGATGTCAGTTCGCTTTGACACTCGCTTCTCATTCCCTCTCAACAATACTGTAGGGAATGCAAGACCAGCATGTTAAATGTCCCCTTCACAGGTATACAGAACCAAAGACAAGGAGATACACATCTTCTGAATGATCAACAGCATAATGATACCAGTCTTAAACCACTGCTTTTTAAAGTACAAGATTTCCTTCCTAATCCCATTCCATTTTGCATGCACCACCATTTATATCGAGAAGGATATAAAATGTCTTAAAGGCAATTTCAGAATTGACAGGATTATTGCTTTTTTTTTTAATTCCCCCTTTTTAGCCTTTGTGCGTGACACCTTTCAGTGCACCAGAGTAGTAGTTTGTTTCAGAATCCTGGTATTGATAATACTGTGGAAGTAGCTGTTCACAGAGAATTTTCTCTAAAGCATAAAGATGAGAAGAACATGAAGGTGAGTCAGGAGGACATATTGTTAATTCATAAAAGATTTTCTCAGCATGTAGGAGGAAAAAAAATAGTTAAAACAACCGAACAGTCTTTCACACACTTAATGTCAATTGTCCTTGAGCAGTCTTAGTGTTGAGATGAAGTGGTTACAGCTCAAAACTAAATACATATTTTTACATATACACTTAAAAATATATATGTGTTTTTATGAGATTAGGTATCTAGAGTCATAAGCAAAAGAAAAAGCAGATTTATTATTATTCATGATCTTGTAGTGTTTATTTTAATACGTTACTTTCATATTTAGAGTATGTTGAAATACCTTTTTTCTATGAGAGCACCTCACTTGGCTTTGGCTATCCTTAGGTGTTTTAGAATTTGTTTTATATTAGGAAAGCAAGGGATCACATTTTAAACACTTCTACTAAGACTTCTCCACAATCTAGTTTTATTCTCCCACCGGGACATGGTAAGATAAGACATTATCAAAGGGGTAATGGGGCATTAAAAATCAAATTCAGCTTCTGTTGAAGCCACTTTCAGTACCTGCCAGTTGTATTTTAGGACTTGTAGCAGGATCAGCTACCTATCTGTACTCCTGCTCCTGTTACAATGGTAGTCAATTCTTTCACCAACTTTACAGGGATAGAATTGAATTTCCTTGCAACAGCTACTTACCAGAGAAACTAAATGATGTGTGTCTATGAGTCCCACGGGTGTCTCACGAGTGTCTATAACTGAGCAGAGGAGCTTGCTGTCCTGCCAGCAGTGTAGGCTTCTTTCCTGACTTAGAATGATG
The DNA here is from genome assembly GCA_013399075.1 of Chloroceryle aenea. Taxonomy (NCBI): domain Eukaryota; kingdom Metazoa; phylum Chordata; class Aves; order Coraciiformes; family Cerylidae; genus Chloroceryle; species Chloroceryle aenea. Next base: position 38,691 of record VWZY01006684.1, on the reverse strand, counting down.
CCCGTTCTAAACTGTCTTATTTCTTTGCTATTTTAGAGAGCATGTTTAGGGAGTGTCTTTGTTTTTCCAGTTTAGGTCTATCTAAAAATGTGTCTCCTCTGCCAAATAAATCAGCTTCTTGGTTACCAGGCTTCTTGTAGCCTGCTTTGGATAAATTTTAATTTACTCTTGGGGTCCTTTCCACTTAATGAAAGCACAATCTCATTATTATTATTATTATTTTCAAATAAATTGATATCAAGACTGCAGAGTCATCACATGGGGCTTTCCTCAGTGAAGTGCAGATGCATTAGTAGCAACTGCTGGCAATGTAGATGTGAATTCTCAGCTCCTCCTAGACAGGGGACAGACCCTGCTTCCTGGATTGCTTGCATTTAAGGATATAAAAAAAAATGTCTGCTCATTGCTTAGATGGGTGTATGCTCTGCTGGGTGAAACACTGGCTGGACAGCCCAGCCCAAAGAGTGCTGGTGAAAGGAGTTAAATCCAGCTGGCGGCCAGTCACACACAGTGTTTCTCTGGGCTCAGTATCAGGACTGTTTTAACACTTCTGTTTTAACATCTTTGTCAATGATCTGGATGAGGAGATAGAGTGCATCCTCAGTAAGTTTGCAGATGACACCAAGCTGGGTGGGGGTGTTGATCTGCTTGAGGGTAGGGAGGCTCTGCAGATGGACTTTGATAGACTGGATTGATGGGCTGAGGTCAATTGTAAAAGCTTCAACAAGGCCAAGTGCCAGGTCCTGCTCTTGAGCCACAACAACCCCATGGAACACTACAGTCTTGGCAAAGAGTGACTGGAAAGTTTGTCTGGCAGAAAGGGCCTTGGGGATGTTGATCAACAAGTGGCTGAATATGAGCCAGCAGTGTGCCCACGTGGCCAAGAAGGCCAACAGCATCCTGACTTGTATGGTGTGAAATAGTGTGTCAAGCAGTACCAGGGAGGTGATTGTCCTTTTGTATTTGGCATTGGTGAGGCCACACCTCAAGTACTGTGTTCAGTTTTAGGCACGTCAGTACAAGAAAGACATCAAGGTGCTGAAGCAGGTCCAGAGAAGAACAATTAAGCTGGTGAAGGACCTGGAGAACAAGTCTTCTGAAGAGTGGCTGAGGGAACTCAGGCTATTTAGTCTGAAGAAAAGAAGGCTGAGAGGAGACCTTATCAGTCTCTACAACTACCTGAAAGGATGTTGTAGAGAGGTTGGCACCAGTCTTGTCTCACAAGTAAGTAATGATAGAACAAGATGGAATGGCCTCAAGCTGCACCAGGAGAAGTTTAGACTGGACTTTAGGAGAAAGTTTTTTCACTGAAACGGTTGTCGGGCATTAGAAGAGGCTGCGCAGGGAGGTGGTTGAGTCACCATCCCTGGATGGGTTTAAAAGCTGTATAGAAGTGATGCTTGTAGATATGGATTAGTGGTGGGCTTTAGGTAGAGTAACAGTTGGACTCGATGATCTTATAGGTCTTTACCAACCAATATGATTGTATGATTCTATATGGATGTAACCCTGGAGACCATTAATAGCAAAGTCTTCTAAGTTCTGTAACAGAGAATCTGCTCTGTGAGTAGGACACAGACCTTGTACTGGTGAGTCCTTTACCACAGTCTTCATCACTCTCACAGCTGAGTTCTCTCTATAACCATTCATTCTGTGAACAGCGTATCAAAATGTGATGCGAATAAGGGGGGGTTGCCTTTTTGATATTCTCCAGTGACAAGTTACAGGAACTTTTAAATATGATGTATAAAATACTTAATCTCAGAGATTATGTGTGAATTGATTCTGGAGTCAGGTTCCTCAGTTCCTTGGCACTTGTTTGAATCCATCTTCACAGACTTCCTTGGGACTCTTGCATTTTCTTATTTTATTTTAGGCTAGAAATTCTTGACCTATTAAATGCTATTAAACTTACTGTGAAAGAAGCTGTCTGGACATCTGATAGCATCTTACATTTTATGCCAGTGAATCATAAAGTGCTTCATATGCAAATAGAATACTGTTTAATATTGTACAGGAATCATTTAACATTAACATAGAGCACTCTGACCAAGTAACTGTGTCATTTGGATGTTTTATTTGAAGTAAGATACTGATAGTAACCCTCATAGCATGCATATATTTCTAGGGGTGTGTTGGCTTTTTTTTGCACATCTCCCATACCAGTTTGGAACCAAAATATATCTCTTACCTTTACAATACACTATATAATAAGGACTAATCCAAGGGAAATGTGTCTACAAATTCCCTCACTCCCAATGGTGCTTTCCTCACCGTCCCTCATTTTGGATAATTTTTCTGAAAGCCATGAAATTATGCACTTGAAATTTTCACTTAGAAAGAAAAAGTACAATTAAACTCCTTTCATTGCTTAAAGCAAAATAAAATGAAGAAAGGAAGCCCCTACTTTACAGAGTAATCCTTTAATATATACTGGACCTGTTTATTTTAGAAGGGAATTTATATGAGTGAAAGTTAGGAGTAGACAGGATTATTTCCGACTTGGTCTGCATATCAAGTTTCATTCTCAAAGGACACACTCAGAGTAGGAGCCACGGTGCATTCAAATGCACACCTCAGTAGGGATGATCATGATACCGGGACATCAGCCTATATGGAGACTGTACTTTCTCTGCAGTTGGGATGTAGTCCAAGTGTCCATTCTGGAAGCAGAACTGTAGGATACTTCTCTGTCTTGTAGTTTACCTGGGATTAGTTACACAGTCAGGTAAACATTGTTCCTGTCAGATAGCTAAAATCTCCTATGTGGTATGAAAACTATAAGAAGGAAAAAGTCCTTGCCTTTGAAATCAGATATGCATTTTTAATAACTTTAAATTCCTAAAACTCAAATTCTTTTAATACTAGTTGATAGAATAGTAATGTGATCTTGAAGAAAGATACAGGCTCTGGATTGGATTAATGGGCCACCCGTCCTGACTGGGCCCCAGCCCTCCACTGCTCAGCTCTCTAGAGGACTTGAACATAAAATTCCAAGCGTATTACTGAGCTGCTTGGACACTTTAAATTATAATCCTATATTCTAATGAAGCTATGTTTTCAGTCATGTTAACATAACAATTTAAAATTAAAGTGTGTTTTTTAAAATTAAATTCTTGAAACTTTATATCAGGATTTATTATTTTTTTCACAGAATTTTCACTGTTGTTTGTTTGATATTAAAGAGCCACCAGTACTATCTACTGTGGGTATACTCAAGAAGAATGTGTACCACACATTAAATAGAATGATGTCGTTTTTCACTAAGAAAAACATTTGTGAATAGTTGTTGATTAAGGTGTTCACTCTCATCTCAGGCCTAACATGTCAAACTGTTTCCTTCCCAGAGAAGACGATTCAAATAGTTCTAAGCAGCAAGCGTCAGTGTTTGAGATATAACAGATTGTTTCATTCTGGCTTTGATTTTGCATTTTCCCCTTCATATAATCTGTTCTAACCAATTCTGTCTGCCTGCTTGCCATCAAATACATTCTTTCCAGACACTTGTACTATGTAGTTACAGCAACAGCACTACTGCTGAAATTCTTTGTTTTCATTACCCATGTTATTTATAGGACTGCCAGGATATGTAGGTTTCAAAGAGGTTTTCTGTTAAGTGGGGGGATAAATAGTAAAATCCCTGTCTCTATCATCAGTCTAAGCAAGCGGCCTCCAATTAAATACATAAATGGTTCCCTGAATGTCCAGTACCTTGAACTTCTTCAAAGTGAGTCACTTTTAAGGTTCTTAAAACAGTGTCTTGCAAGTCTAGATGATAGCTTGGACAAATGTATATGTTACTATGGCTGTTAGTCATGTTTCCATGCACACACAACTATCGTAAACTAAAGCCAAATTTCCCTTTATTTTAATTCAGCTCATGTTTTTCTCAAAATTCTCAAAATCCATCTCTGCCTTCCCCCCTTCACTGTTTCTACATTTATAAGTCTTTGATATGGATTAATAGGTGTCATGGTCTCATCACAAAAATTATTTTCTAAGACAGAGAAGAGGAGAGACCAATTAATCTTTATCACAATTAATTAACCTCAGTTAAACAGCAGTATTTATCAACACTTTCCCTCAGGTACTTAGACTTTGAAAGCTCTGTTTACCATGGTATTTCTTCATGATCAGCGATATGACAGAAGAATCATACATTGAGAAAACATGTTTAAATCCACTTCGTTTCAGCTGTTCTTTGGGCACATGCTTTGGATGTTAGTGTGAGTGTGATAGTAATAGGAGTACTTGTACCTTGTAAGTATTTTATTTCTCATATGCATTTGAGATTTGGGTGCTTGGATATTCCAGTTTAAAAACATTAAATTTTTATGATCAGAAGAACTGGACATTGTTGGGGGCAATAAACAATGTAAATCTGATTTTACAAATTACTTGTCCATCTACTATTAGGACATGCTGAACTGGAACTTGCTTTGCCAACTTGTATAATCCAATGCTAGAGAAATGCTGGAGCAAACTAAAACTTTGTACCTCACAGCTACAGTTCAGAGCAGATGGACTTATTTATCTTTACTAGATAACCAAATCCTAGTGACATCAATGCGTGCTTCCTTTATCCCATTTCCAGCACTGCAAATGTCAAGCATTCTATTTGGCAAGTGTGTTTAGCAGTTCTTCTCATTCAGAGATAAAAGAGGTGTTTGTGCAGTATAGTAGATATTTGAAATATCTATGGTGAAAAGGAGAGATAAAAAAAGCTAAGGATATTATGTTCATTTCTTAATTACTTCTTTCAGATCTTATATCAAACTTCAGGTATCTTAACTAGAGGAATTATTTGCTTTTCATGGAAACTAGGAAAGATGAAATAAAATGGAAAAAACACACACCATCACACACACCCCACCCCCAAAAAAAGTAGAATACAAACACCTCCTTGTCAATGAGGAATCATATTCAGAGATATGTCAACCACCACTAGGTAAGTGTAGGTTCCACCTCACACAGTTATCTACCTTCATGCACATAGCTATCATTTTCAAATGTCTTGTACCTAAAACTCTGTTGAGTACTTCACTTCCTCTGATTTAATTACAGAAAGGGAATGAAAGATAAAAACTGGGTATAGATGAAGAATTTTATTCTGACTACAAGATAGAGCAAACCTATCTACCCAAATAGATTTGCAACATCTGGAATTTTACTCTGTTGCAGTTTCAGCTGTACAGTTCTGTTGAAGAGAAATACTCTGCTTTATAATTATGATTGAACTCACAGTGTTTTCTTGAAAATTGAACTTTTGAGCACATTTTCCTTCCAAGAACAATTGAAATAAGCACATTTTGTGTTTGACTGCATTATACATTGTGGAAAAGGTGGTAAACTCATGTTCAGTAAAAACCATGCAATTATCATTACCATGAAGATGCTACTTCGACTTTTCTAAGATTGAAAGACATAATTAATTTTAATTTTTGGATACTAGCTCATGTTTATTCTTCTTACATTATCAATGGAGAATTGTGTTTTACTCCCTTACAGTACGTTGAATAACAGAATAGAATAACAGAATCATATTAGCATGAATATGAGGATTTTTCCAGATGAATGCATTTGAGAAATTGTGTCCATTGAAAACCAGAGAAACAAGGATTCCTTTCTAAGTAAGCTACATGATATTAATGAGGAGTGCTTGGTTTTGTCTCAATAGTTTCTTTACATGGCAGATTGAGTTTGAAGAGAAGCTATGTAAAGAATTCTTATACAATTTTTTAATCTTGCATTATCTTCTCATTGAAATTCATACAGCTGACACACAGAAGAATCTGTAATTGCTAAATATATATATCAACAAATAATTATATTGACTGAAAAACATGGTTAGTGAAGACTTTACATGCTGAGATTTTAAGCAAGTGAAGTTTCTTTCATGCTGTGAAAGCAGTATAGGTAGATATTCTATGCATGCTCAATTCTGAAGAATGAGTTTTACTGTTATGTTAAGCACAAGATGCATGTTCTCCTCAGCATCTTCTCTTAACTTGAATCAATCTTCCAAACTATTACCTGGAAGATCTTAGTTCAAACTTTTTTTGTTTACATTAAGATTGTCCCAACCACTATTACTGTGCTTGGACATAAGTGGATTTCAAGGTTCTCAGCAGTACCATGATATTTTCTTGTAGAATTATGGTCAAGATGGTTAGGAACTTTTTCACAAAAAAACTTCTGGCTTGCTTTTTGGAGGAAGCAGCTGATCTGTAAAACATGGAAACATTGATTTTGACAAGGACGCTTTTCAGCCTGAGTTTTGCTAGGGTGGTTCAGGGGTCACATCAGACACACTGCTAAGATTGATTAGAAATCAATCTTTTCCAGAAGGTCTTAGCAGGCAGCTGTGCTGTTACTGAATTATTTTCTTTCAAACTTGAGTGGAGGCTAAAATGTAGATAGACCTCATGCCTATTTAAAAAAGTGGTGAAGATTTCAGAAGTACCTATCCTGAGTTAAACCTCCAAGATAATCCTGAACTCTGTATCCCTCAGCACATCATTGGTCTGTGAAGGGAAAGTAGCTAAAGCCAAAAAAACCATGATGCTCAGCCGAGTGTGATCCATTATTTTATGTGCAGTCAACAAAGGAAAACTTCTTTCAGTCCTGCACAAGGATATGGTAGGACTCCACATCTCTCTGCATTGAGCTTGTCAGGCACTGTACAGAGAAAATAAGGAATGCAATCTGTGTTGGCTGTGCCATTTGTTAATGCAAATCCTATCTATAAGTTTACGCATTCCCATTTGAGACTCAAATATGTTAGTATTGGCACTATACTTTTCACATGCTCTTCGTGCCGTTGAGCCCACGTTCGATTTTTACGGTATTTTGAAAGAAATGTTCCTGCAAAAACAACAGTTAAGAGATCCTGATTTCAGAAAGCTCATGTAGAAGACCCAAGATTTTTCCTCTATGACATATAAGCTTAAGATATAAGGAGTTTGGCTAGACCAAATTTCTGGACTTGGTAGAGCCTGTTGTGTTCTCAGTTTTGCTTGGTTCAGATAGTTCAAACTAAACCAAGATGAAGTGGCTAATATATTGATTTACAAATACCCCATGATTAATCAGCAATCAGTGAACTAGAGATCCAAGATTAATATTCACAATTAAGCAGAAAAAAAAGCACTTACTAGGCTCTTCAGAAATGTTAATATTTACCCATAGATTTCTCATCATCCTTGTATTGCCAATCCTGAAATGTTTTTGTCACACACAGGCACTCTCTCCTGGGTGCACTCTCCCTTACTTGCACACCCCTTTTGTGTGTCCCCCAGCTTTACACAAACCTGTGTGTTTCCCAGCACTACATTGATCTCTATGCTAGGGAGAAAGCACCCCATGAGTTCAAGTTTACACACCCCAAGTGTGGCTGTCTTTGTGCTGCACCCCATCTTGGTACTCCAGCACCTGGGGACAGACACTTCCCATCAGTTGACAGGTTGTGATGCCAGTGGGAAGCAGCATACGCTGCCACTTCCACTCCAAGGTCTCTCCCCACTGTTAAAAAATACTCATGCTTTTATATCTCTTTTCAAGCTGAATCTTTTGATTTCACATGTCTCTTTATGATTCTCTAGGTACTGATTAATCTGGTTGGTGGTTATAATCTTTAACATGATGAGTTTTTGGTGAACAGCCTCCCAAGGAGCTTTGGGAGTCCCATTGACACACTGTATATGTACATTTCTGTCTTACCATCTGTAGTTATTCAGGCCACAGGTGAGCCCTGTGGGCACTCCACACCAGTCTAAAGGAATCAGCAAGTTAGAGAGTAATAAAATGTGACATTTTAAGAGCAGAATACTAGAAAATGATGGATCAAAAAATGCAGCCATTCAGAAATTGTTGTAGGAAATGTTCATGACAGCTGCTGTGGATACTTTCCTGGGCTATGGCTTCCTCCCTCTTTCCACATCGGTTTTGCCCATGTCACCCTTTCCCACTACTAAGGGAACTGGAGGTTAGGTTCCACACTGGGTGTCCTATTTTTCATTGTGGTCTGCTTTATTTATTTCCACCAGAGCAAAGAGGATGTAAAACATCATTAAGTGAGAAAAGTACTCATTTCACCACTTCACAGTCACTGCACACAGATGTAATTGACTACATAAGGTGAAAATCAGTAAGTTCTCCAGCCGAAGATACCTACAACGTTATACAGCTTAAAGCAGTTGATTTCTCAAAATGTGTATATATACAATCAATGTATTCATATTTAAATATCTAAAGATATTTGAGTATATTTTAAATAAAAAATAAATGGAAGATGAGCACTTGAATTTTTCAGTGTAACCAATAGCTTCCCAGATTTTTATACTTTAGGACAGGGAAATGAGGGAGGAAAGTAATGGACACGAAAGCTATAATGAGATATATTTTGGATGTAAGCATTACATGTGTGATATCACTTATGAGTCTAGTTCCAGCTGGGAGAGTAACAAATGGGAGACGGTCCAAAGGATCTCGAGAAAGCCTAAATGTTGGTAGAAAGGGAAAGTTCACAAGAATGGTATTTAACAAAATGGTTATGGAGAGAAAGAACAAAGGAAGAGACAGATCTCCCGGGACGTTGTTATGAATGTGATCTGGCATTAGAAGATGTGCAAAAAATGCTGTAAATACACTCATTTCCACAAAAGAGGAACAAAAATACACACAACTGGAAAAAAAGAAACCTATGACATTATGTTCCCTTCACAGAAAATCAGGCATATGGTTATCTTGAGCATTGTGCAGCTCTGTTTTTAATGACTGCCTGCCAGAATTAACAAAGCTTTTCCTGAAATGCTGAGATTTACATGCTAAGCATGTTGATGATGCTGTCTTTTGACCTGCAGGTTTTTTTCTTGTAATCAAGGTTTGGTTTTCCTCCCAGAAGAACTGCAGATATAAAACTGTAATAAGGAAAAGCACTCAAGTAAAGAGTAAAATGCTTTTATGGAAAAGAAAAGGTTTACAGGATAAAATAAAAATGGTAACAGAAAGACACTGGCTTTTTCCACTACTGTCTAACACCATTTTAAAGCAGATTAAAATGTACACTGTGCGAATGACTGCTTAATAAAATACTGTTGCTTATGACATATTACTCTAATCACATTAGCAATACTAATATTTAGTTTTTATATATTTACATATATATCTGTTCTATTGCAATTGAAATGTCCATCAGGTAAGACTGCAGAATTTATTATGAACTCACTAGAATTTTACTATGAGTTATTAAGAATAAGATCTATGACTTCTTAAAATTCCATCAATTTACTTTTGAGATCAGTATAGGAATAGACAATATCTATTTCTTTGTGCATCTACTGCTCACTTAAATTGCAAATGTTGGCCATTAAGACTGCAAACCCTGTTCAAGGAATTTCAGAAGCATTCTCAGTCATCTCTTCATGCTGTCCCTTTGAAGTGGATGCTTTTTGTCATGGATTAAGGTTCCATGGAGTAGGTGGATACGAAAGTTCTTGAAACAATTCTAATCAGTTCCTGGTTTTAATACTGTCTTTCATGAGCTTTAATGGGGTTTCACAGGCTCAGAATTTCTGAAAATTGTCTATCAAAAAACCCACCATGAATACTGTTCCTGGAGCCCAAATGACAAAGTTTGGAAAACTGGCTTTAGTAAGGTGGATTAATGATTCTGCTGTATGTTCTGTATTCTCAACATTAAAAGTTCAAGTGCTCAGTGTATCAATTCAGTCTTTGAATAGCCTCCCTGCTCCTCTCTTCTCCATATTCCAGAGGGAGCTAAAAGACAGCAGTAGGTTTAAGGGAAATGCACACTGCTTTCTGCTGATAAAGGTAAATTAACTCAAGATCAAATCAAAACTAGATCTCTGTGGAACCTCTATTGCTTTTTAAAAATTATATCAGGGTAATTTCATGGCAGTCTGTTACATAGGTGTGCAGCAAGTGAAGTAAAGTGTACAGGAGTTAAATGTCATTCTTTTTTAAAATGTTCCTCTTTTCCTTACATTTCATTTTCATAGGTTCATAGCTAATATCACTGTGAATAGCATGACCTGATACATGCTTTCTGTCTCTTCCATAACTGCAACAAACCAGGGTTATCAGGTGTGAAATATCCTGTTAGGTGCTTTTGATTAATCAATGTACAGGTTCACTTTCTACAGATTAGATTATCGTCCATGCTCTTTGTACTGTACTCACAGCCTCCCTTTTAAACCTCGATATGATAACATTTGTACATTGTTTATTCTGTGTAAATCACAACACTCAAACGTATCTCTGGTATTACAGAATTCTCTGGTCAAATAGCTGACAACTATTGCTTTAGAGCAGTCTCCCTAATCATATTTTGATAGATTCACTAATTTTAAGACCAAAAAGGAAAATTCCTTATGTCTATTGCATAACAATATACATAATAAATAACAGAAGTGCACCTATTAATTAAAGCATCACGCTCTTACTTTTTGTACAATATCTTATCTGTATTTTTAATGTTTGCCTGTGCATATTATGCAGTATGTTCTGGCTAAAATGTTCCATGGGATAATAAACCTGACAGTAGAATTTTTTTTTTTTTAAGCTGTGTATTTTATTTGTAGTCTAGTTGTGTCTGACCTCCTTTTTGGGATAAAATATCTATTTGTTAAAAAAAAAAAAAAGTCCTCACCCAATACGAATGCATTAACCATAGTTTTATCAAAAGTCTTTAGCACATTTCAGGTATTTCCTTAGCATCTAATGAGTGCAAGACTGAAGATTTGTGTGTAAAATTGATTATAATGATATAAACTTTTTTATTACCAATTTAGCCCTCTTATTTTTGTTGATCATACCAATTAATGGTAAAAAAACCACAGTGAGTAGTATGATAAAAGAAAATATGTGTAATTTGTGATGTGCATCTGAAATACCCCAGGTGGCATTTGAAATTTCTTGCCAAAAGCATTCGGACTAATGACAAAATTGCACTGGAGTGCTGAATTAACAAGAAAGTAATCTACTTAGTGCTGTCACTGCAGAGTAGTGCTCCAATTCAGTCTCCTTAGGCTTTCATTAGGAGGCAGACTGTAGTAGTGCATTTATTCTTAGCATACTTCCCAATTGTTTCACCACTGTTTTAGAAAACAGTGCCACAAATGGGTATGTTGTCTCACATGTATTGCCCTACTTCAGTTTACAGTTTCATGGACTGACTTTCTTTTCAGTTGCTGCATCATCCTATAAACTCATTTTTGGCTGGTAAGTCATAGTCTCTTTTAAAGGTTTGAATAATTCAGGTGTTTTAAAATGTAGTTTTCCATTTTATATCTGTTTGGCTTTCTTCAGAATGAGAGCTGTTACATGCAGCTGCTACAGGGCTTGCATCTTTTGTATAGAATCCCCAAGACTCCACATGTTTCCTGAGTGGCATCAGAAGAGTTTATAAATGAGTGACAGTGGAATCACTTTGCTTACACATTTTTAAAAACCTTGAAAACAAAAAATAGTCCAGCTATAAATCATGTCTTGTTGATTTATTGGTAAATTCAACTATTTCAGCCTACTTCTGATTAAGACATATCAAAAAAAAAATTGAGTGATTGTTGTTTCTTCTACCATATTGATGGTAGCTTACTCTAGTTTAATGTGGATAACGTTACCATTGAAACACAGCCCATAAAATTCACTAACAAATAGAGTATTTTACCCAGGGCTTGTGGACCTGTATAGATTGCTAGTATATTCTGTCTTCAGAACTCCAATGAGAAAAATCATCTCTGCACCCTTATTCCTGCACATCTGCAACTGCTCTTTTTTTAAAAAAAAAAAAAGTCAGAAGTTCCACTAAATTCACCAAGACTTGTTAAAACAGGAAAAATTAATTAGGTATTGCAGTAGGAGATCAAAGTATGAAATGTGCATTTCAGTTACGAGACACAGAAGGGCCATACACTGCAGTTTCTTACAGATCAGGGCTTCTCACAGTGTATATAAATATGGTGGCATGCACCTGTGTATGATGGTGCAGACTGGCAAATAAATGCACATGTGTTAATCCCTATACAGCACCAGATTTCTTTTCTAAAATGGTACTTTTGGAAGGATATCCACTTAAATGACATGAACATTTTCTCTTCCCCAGATGAGAAATGCAAGCATTTTTTTGAGAAATGGAAAGTTGCTTAATTTGTATCTATCTTGCCAAATCTGTCTACAATCTGGATGCACATATTGTCAGAGATTCAGATTATGCTTTGAATTCTAGAGGAAAATACAAGTTTGTACATAGAAAAGACAGTGTGATGGGAAAGTACTAACTGCAGAAGCTACTGAAAACCATAAAAGGTCATATCAGTAGTGGTGGAGAGCCTTGACTAATGCAATTAACTGGGAAGATTTTCATCTTCATTGTTCAACACATCTGACATGACTCCATTTCAAGAATTTGAGCCTAAAGCAGTTGTAGCTGATTTCAAGCTACCATAAAACCAAGTTGAAAAGAATCTTAACTTCCTGTCCTCCTGTGGTCTCTGTTTAGCAGCCAATACAAATATCTGTATAAAAACACAAAGCTGAAGGGAAGCACTGGCAAATAAAGGATTTTTCAGATTTTACTGAAACTCTCTAGTTTTGAGACTAGAGGGTCTCAAAACAATGACAAAATGTTTCCAGCTAAAATGCTAAGAAGTATTTTTTTCTCTAAACGTGGGGTGAAACAGAAAGTAAAAGATATTTAGATATTAATTTTTTGATTAAACAAACCCACTTATCTAAAAGTGAAATGGTTTCCCTTGATTGCAAGATTGTAAATGTTTAAGATAGAGTGAAAGGTAACTTAAAGCGTTTGGGTTTTTACATAATATTAAACGAGTGTCTTCAATAATTTGGTGGACAGAAGGGAAAATTTACTGGTAAATAAATGAGACTCAGTCTTTGTCTAATGATGATTACACATATGCAAGAAACATCAGCTAAAGAATTTTCAGAGTTATCCCAAATCAATGTGATAGTTGTCATGCTAAATTCATTACTATGTTAAAATATGCAATAAAAAGAATGCATTATATCAAATAAATCTGATATCCATTTGTGGCTATTTCATTCTGAGGTCTGGGGTATAAACAAGACATTAAAATTATTTTCCAGTGATTGAAATTCCACCTTTGATTTATGCTTTTGGTATTAACCCCTGCCAATTTTTATTTTGCATTCAGATACCTTTGATGGAGCATGTGCAAAACTGATTCAGGAATAAGGGGGTTTATATGTTCAAACTTACAATTTATTTTCTCAAAGCTGTATCTTAACTGTTATCTGTAAGTGATGTCTTGAGCCTTTCTACTGTGAGGTCTCACATAAGCAATTGAGAGAAGAGATACTTGACAGTTCAAGTAGGAACAGAGAATAAAGAACCCTCAAGTTAATTTAGCAGTAACTTTACTTTCACTGTCTTCCATTTAGTTCTAATGGAACAGATCCACTTAGATGAGTCAATAATCAACTTAAATTCATGAAAACTCCAACCCCTAATGTTCTGTGATTCATTCTGTGAAAACTCAAGGCCATGGGTTTGAATAATGGCACAACACCATTAAATTCTTACTGATTATCAATTTACAAGAAGCACTACCAAAAAGCAGAGATTCACACTTCTTAATTAAAAAGAAGAGTTTGTGAAATAGATTTTAAATCATACTTTGTCAAATTATGTTTCGTTTTATTTTGAAGCAAAATAAGTTCTGAAGAGAAAAGTATGCTAGATTTCACAGAAGCAGAGTTATGCTTTTCTTATATTCATTTATTTTTCATGTCATGTTCTTCTGTTGTAGCCAAGTTGCAACCTGGGAAGCATTTGAATCCTGTAAATCCACCAGCCATCCAGAAATGACTCACAGCTGTCTACTAAGTGTAGAAAAGAAACATAGCAAAATATAAATCTAATGGTATGCTTTACTTAAGAATTCAAGCTCATTGATCTGAAGCAGGATTATTCTTTTTTTTCCCATAAAGAATTAGCAGCACTGCTATATTCTGAATTTGTTTGGGTTTATTTTGTTTTGTTTTCCTACATGAAACTCCATCTTGTTATCTAACCTCTCAAGACCATGAACTATAATTTGCTTTTAAACTTTCACTGGTTCCAGCTTGAAAATGACCTACCAGAACCTGGAGAGGAGCCCATCAATATCACAATATGCCTCTATGCCATGAGGATTTTATATAGTCTCTCTTGATTACTTGATACCTTGTATATAATTTATCCTTCTGAATTCCAGAAGAAAATCTTTATGTAAGGTCACAAGGGTTTTAAGAAATAGTCAGTTTGTTGCTATGTGATTCTAATTGGACAGGACTCTACTGAGCTTTTCTTTTTAATACATGCCATTTAAACTGCTGGAGCTTTCCACAAAACTCCAAAACAATTAAAGCTCTAGCTTGTCAAGCATTTGTGTATGAGGACAGTGGGAGACACACTGTCTTAGGGTGGGTTACTTTCCCCCTTCACTCAGTCTTGTGAGTATCTCTGAAAAATGCTGCCAGGGCTATAAAGCCCCTCTGGATATGTTCATAAGGGCGATCAGTTTGTAGCATGTTTATGCAGCATGCAGCATGTTTTGTTGATATGATTATGCCTATTTGGTTATCTCTTGGGTCCTATTAACAGAAGATGATACAAAGAAGCCAGCCAACATAAGTGATATATTAGTTCCTCACTAACCTTGAGGTTAAATGCTGGCATGCTGCTGGCATTCAACTTAATAGCTAATAACAAGGGCTCCTCTTTCATTGTTGCAGCTTCAGAAAGAACAAAGCAGATTAGAGGAAAAGAACAGGTGCACAATAAAATGTCTATTGAACTGTAAAAAACGTGGTCAATTTCTCATCTGTCACTTCACAAATGGATATTTCCTGTGCTTGTGCCAAACTTCTAAAAAAGTCCTTTTCCACAAACTTTGATTCTTTTGTGTTTACAAATATGAAATACACATGATTTTGTTTGAGTTGGTCAATATTCTTAATTGTGCAAAAAAGTTGTCCATTCTGCAAGTAATAGGGAAGAAAGGAAGATATCCACAGGTGCATTTTTTTAGAATGTGAAGTGTGCTTCACTGGAGAAAGTTTAATTCCTTGTTCACTCCAAGAAATAAAATAAAAGGGATTGTGCAAGAACATCTTCCAGACCAAATACACTTTTTTTCTTAAGTATTTTTATGCTTTTACCCACTGGAATTTAATTTCAGCTTTTTTTGAGAAATGCTGTATTTTCATTCAAGATAGGTTCCTTGGGGCTTTCCAGTTTCTAGGTGCTGGTAGGTGAAGAAGGTGTCCCAGTTTTAGATCATCTTTACTTATATACCCCTTCCTTGTGAGAAATAAGAGACAGTCATTAGAAAAACAGTCAACCTCTTTTTAACTGAAAGGATGAAGTTTAGGAATAAAAACCTGTAGGCATTTACTTACAGGAAGCATGCAAGATTTATAAAAGTTCTTTTCTTTCAGAACATTCAGAGGAAGGTTTCAGAGTAGTAGAAAGAGCTGGTGAACTGATTTCCACACTGTTAGAATCCTTTTTGCATTCCTCAGAAAAAAAAGATCCTACCTAACACTGGGCTCTCAATAGTGAAGTGGATTTCATTAACCTGGTCAGCTGCTGCTTAGCTTTTTGGGGTGGAACAGCCTTGTGAAAGGAGTAGGTAAAGAAAGGAAAAAAGATGTTAACATCAGGCATACGCTTTACTCAGTAAACTAGAGTCCTTGCAATGGGGATAAATGTACAAAGTGCAAACCGACAGGAATTAGCAGTACTGGTTTCATTAAACTAGGTTTAATCCAAATGTTTATTCCAATGTAAAATGTTAGATTACTCTCACTATATTGACAATTTTATTATCTGCCGTATTTTAAATTTTTTCCTCTTCATCACCAAACCACTATTTGTAATCACTGTTTCAGATCTGAGGTAAAAGAGATGTGGGTACCCACCTCTGTTCTGTGAGGACTCATGTTTTATTTAAACAGTTGTTTTCTTCCTTCCTTTTTCATCCTTGTGTTTCTGTTTGACAGTTTTTATGACATACTAACTCATTTTATGCTACTTCATTCAAGTTTCTTTGAAAACATATTTCCTTGTGTTTATTTTTTATAAGAGTTTAAGAGTCCACCTACAAGGGTGTGACCAGTGAGGTGTCTTTTTCAGTACCATAATGGAACAAACCATCTAAAATTTTTACCTGTTTGGGGCCTTGTTCTTTAGTATGATGTGCACTTTGCTTTCAGCTTCCAGTTAAATCCCTGTCATTGGTCATGAAGGCAATTACTTCAGATCTGATCTGCTTTTTCTAACTTGCCTTGTAGATTTAATTGGGCAGACTCTGATAATTCTTTACCCACTTTGCTTTAATTTTAGATTCTCATCTTGCCCTTTCGAAGTGCAGACTCTTAACAATTGATGTAAAGTTATGTAAACATTGATTTGGATTATCGATATCACTTGAAGTCTTATTCCACCCTTAATGGATTTGGAATGTGTGCTGCATAATTTAGAGCTATTGTCTCCCATCGGCTACGAGTGTGTGTCTGCTGTTCAGAAACACGTGCAGTACAATCGATCAGATATGCACAGATGCTCATCACTAACCCTTTTTTCCATAACAGTCTTTTTCCTTTCCTCTCTCTTTCATCCATCAAATACAAGACCTAGACAGACTTCTTGTAGAGAGTCATTGAGTGTAGCCTGGATTAATTAGTCCTTTGGTGACTCATTCAGTTTGTTCCATGTGATGCGCTGGCTGCTCAGTCTTCAGTTACATTCAGAGAAGTGTTATTTAATCTCTCGACTGCCAGCTTTGGTGACCTTTGGCTTTTTCCGTTTCTTCAAGTTTTCCTCTGTTTTAGATAGTGTTTATTTACTTCTAGGCTTGAAGTGGCAAAGGTAGGTGTTGGAGAAGGCAATCTAAAAAGAACTGCCCCTTCTTTGGTGCCACCATAGCTAAGGTCTGGGGGAACAAGGATAGTCTTTGCTCTGTTCTGCTGACTTCAGACTATGATGATTATTGCACTTAATTATTACTTTGCCATGGCATGAGGCCTCCCACATTCGGAAGGTACCTCTCAGATACTGGTTACACTGTGAATTCATAAACAGAAAAGGTCTCCATTCATGTCCCTGTTGACACCAGGAGTTACACAATTTTGTCGTGAAGATTTAAATATAAGACAAAGTAAAATCTTCTTTGCAGACTTATTACACACACAAAATAAATACTTTTTTTTAAGTCTTGCATGTTTTTAAAGACACAAAATTGCTAAACATTTTAATGTCAGAAGATGTGAAAATTCTTTTAAGTTCCGAAAAGTATCCTGAGTCACTAGAAAGGAATGCTGGAATTCCTCTGTCTGATTCAAGGAAGTTTCCCATTTTAAAGCACTCTTCTTCAAGTAATGCAGTACCTTTAATCTTGATCTTCTGCATATTAGAATATACCTATTAGACAGTGAGGGTGGAGTGATTTCTTGTAGCCCTTATCAAAAACTTTAATTTTATTTTTTTTTTAAAGTCAAATTTGGTGAAATAAAATGTCTTCATAAAACATTTCACCTTAAAAATATGCATATGTAATTAATTCTAGTAAAAAAATATAGTTTAAAGACTCTGGTCAATTAATGTTTATAGAGGTGCTGTAGCACTGATTCCTTTTGTACAGGATGTCTTAGTAATAAGTAAATATAATGTAACCCTGAATAATGAGAAGTTTCAAATTCTTTCCAGCTGGATCTTCTTGAAGACCAGCTGTTGAAATTTAACATATTTCCTATAAACTGCTGAACAGCCAGTTGTTTTTCAGATATTAAATTCCCAGATGAGCATGCTAAATTTATGCTAGCATGCACATGGAACTGATTTTTTAAAAATACAAGCTTGAATGGAAATATAATTTGCTTTATTAACATGTATTATCGTGGAATGGAGACATCTTCTTGGTGACAGAAAATATTTTTTCTCACATTTGTTTCTGTTAATGGTTATTTCCTAAAGCTTTTCTGAAGTAGGTAGTATTGAAATGGACCATGCTCTAGCACTAAGAACTTTTTTCTATTTTTCTTCTTCCCCTCAGTGCGTTCCTCTGCCTCTTATTTCCTCTCATTTTGGGCTTTGGCTGCCCACTCCTGTAGCATTTGATGCAGACTCAGTGTTGTCAGAATCTGATAAATTGGTATTTCTATTTGGAACATATTCCATACCTGCTAAACCCCTCATCAATCTGCTTACGACAGTGTTTTTTTGACAGCTCTGTTGCACTGGTGTTTCTGTCAATATTATTTAAGTATACTGTAGATTGGACTGTTTCACTGCTTCACAGCTTTTGTTATTTTAGACTGGTTTAAGAATTTTGTCTTAATCTTGTCCGAGTCCCAAAATGTACACTTTGAAGTGGAATTTGTTATTTGTTTTCTTTAACAAAAGCAAACATACTTACATTAATTTTATACTGATGCTGCTTTAATTTCAACATTGATGTACCATAATGTGGCACCAAGGAACTCTACCTTTTTTTTAAAAAATAAAAAATAAAAAATATAGCTGTAAATATAATGGTCAAAGCTGTTTATGATATAATCTTATTTTCACTGAACTTTCTATGAGGAATAACTTGTCCTATTTACCATAATACTAGATACACTGTAAGCAAAAGAAGTGTCTGTAGTCTCATGTGTAGATGAGGATTTTCAACTGACAAAGAGATCACTGCAATTGTTTTGACTGCAAACTGCTTACGGAAACCTAGATGAATAAATAGTTAAAAGAGAATTGCAAATTCTGTATCAAAAAGTTTTTATGTAGTGACACCCACTGCTGCTTTGTTATGGTATATATAACACATTCCAACACTCCAGAGATAGTGTTCTTATGTAGTTTTAATTCACAGCATAAGAAGGTACAAATGAGACATGCTGCTTTAGCAGTAAATATGTGTTGATGTTCATCTTACATTATTGCCTTAGGAGAAAATTCCACAGAAGCAGTATACTTAAAACACCATTGTACTTTTTGAATAGGTAACTCAACAGCTAACTTGGATTATTCTTTAAAGACTTCATTGTCTATGGGATAGTGGGATCCTATGTGTTACTTCCATGAGTACAAGGAGAAAAAAGCGTGGATAGTATGACTGCCAGCTTTCCTAAGAGAAGTTATTTTTCTCTGATCTGTTTCCAGATACATAAGGATCCAGCAATGGAAGAATGAGATGAAGTTATGGGTAAGTCTAAACTACTTAAGCATTTCCAAACCCCTCTACTAATTATCCTATTTGTAAGTTCTAGAGCTTTTTTAAAGCCCTGATAAATAAAACATATTAGTCTATGAGAAATTAATACAATTGATTTAGACCTAAGTACAATTGTTTCATTTACAATTGAACACAACCACGGTAAAATTTCTTGCTTCTGAATTTCTATCTTTTATTAAGTTGCACCATTGCTGAATGTTCTGCTTTAGCAAAATGTAATTTGTAAACTGTAATTCAGCCTAGTAAATTGTTTTTGCACAACCAGAACTACAAACTTTAATCTCGTCATCCTACCTTCACTTGTCCTTCAAAGCTTTTAGCTTCAATGTCACACCTAGGAAGATAACTTTTCCAATTTCATTCCCCCACTGAGTAGTTTGTTCATATCTATTACAGAGATTGATCTGAATTTTTTCTCTAACCTTGTGTCCTGGCATGTTTGGATCACTGCCTTGATGCTCAGTTATATATTTATTTTGTTGCAAAAATCAACTGATTCTGTTTCATGCATGAAAATATTTCCTCTATCTCTCTTCTCATTGCAATTTAAAAAGTGTGCAGTCTGCTCTAGGTGTACCTGCTTTAGCAGTGGGGCTGGACTCAGTGATCTCCACAGGTCCCTTCCAACCCTTACCATTCTGAGATTCTGTCATTCTTTAATGATGAACAAACTTAACTCAGTCATGAACTCATGAATACATAGAAATTTTTTTTTAAATAAACAGTATCTGTTTGCTTCAGCTTTTTCATGCTGTTATAAAATACAGATTTGCACCACCATCATGGTAGGAGAGCAATCATTCCTAGTGCAGTACTTCTAGTAGATTTTGAATACAAATCTTAGATATATCTACCACCGACTTAAATAGCCAAGTCTGCAAGACGGGCAATAATTATTAGTGTCTCTATCTCCTCCTGTTAGCTTGCTCTCCCCTAGCTGTAGAAATGCACAGATATCCCATTTTATTTTCAGATGGATAGAAATACTTGAATGTTCAGCCTGCCCATGTCTTCAGAGGGGGCACGTGAGCCACTTGAGAAGGCAAATATATCCACAAACATAGAACCCATTGGATGTGGACCAGATCATAGGACAGCAAGGGAACAATTTGGCAGGCACAAGATGTCACAAAGTTTTGGGTAGAGAGAAAGAGTCAAGCTGGGAATAATGTTAGAACTGTGAATTACAGTAGCAGATACTATAACAGTGTTCACAGAGTTGAGCAAGTTCATGAAATTGTCTGGAGTCTTTCATCTGAGCAAACAACAGGGCGCCTGTGAGGTCATATTCTAGGCAGAGATTCACAGTGGGGAGACATATGAAATTTATAATCTCAGAGGTAGTAGCTGAAGCTAGGGGAACACTGGGTGGTTAAAAACTTGAATTCAATTCAGCTTTGCTTTGCAGTTTAAAAATTGACTAGCTATTCAGTGACTCAGGGTTCCCAGTTCTCATTACTAATTATCTGCCAAACAAAAGTGTCGTGAATTGCATCTTGATGAGCTGTTTCACAAACACAGAATTGCAGAACTTCACCAAGATGTTAAATTCTTTCAAGGCTATTTTTCCCCATGATATGTCTAATGTAACCAGTATTTACCTGTAGTACTTGGCGATAAACTCATTCAACATTACCTATGCTGACTCATGATTTTCTCTGCATCTGTTGTTATACAGATGCATCTCTGATGAATAGTATTATAACAATTTCCATAAGATTAATAAATTATAGAAGTTAATCAATATGGGCAATGTTTGGATGACTAAATCAAAATTATGGGATGCTATAGACTCACGCGGAACCTGTGTTGGTGGGCAGTGCATATCTTTGTGAATGTCCTGCTCCAGTACTCTGCCAAAGTAATGACTGAAGTTAAATGCTATGTGATGATGAATTTTCAGAGAAAAAACTGGTTTCTGCTTTGCTCATAAACTTCATTTTAGCTTTATTTGTGGCATCTCTGTGATTATCTGTGAGCTGAAGACTTTTCTTGTTAATGCAAAGCGTGAATAACATTGTTCACTTGAGGAATCTTTCAGATACCATCTTTACAGAAGCATTTCAATGTAATATGTTAAATCACTCTGACAAAACTGAACTGGTGTTCAGTTCATTTCAGACATGTTTCAAGCTAAAAATACGTTACTGACTAATGGGATTCTTAGTTTTCAGGATATTGATATGATAACATCTCTAGATAATTAATTCTTAAATTCTGATGAAAACAGACACTTTCAGAGATCAGGTTGTCAGTCTAATTGAGACACCACCAATTAACATACAGCACATCCAGATAGAGGCGTCTATTTTTCATTTCACTGTCTCACATACTCTTGTATTGTCCCATCCTCAAGCCATAGGCACCAGCCAACTCCCAACTGGCCAGCATCAGAAAGCGGAACTACCAACCCTCGGAATCAGTAACACTGAAAATATTATAGCTGACATTCTTTCAGCTTCAAACTGTGATGCTCACCTATCTGACCTCTGAGTTGCTAGTTCATAGAGAAGGGAAAAGAGATTAAATGAAGAAGACAGAGTATCCCCAGTAGCTTTATACTCAGGAAATTTTCAAGCTGATCTGTTTTCCCACCTGTGTAGGCAGGATTAACTTTATTGAGTTCACCTCTGTATCCCTTAGAGACACAGCTTTTGAACTAAGGAGAACTGTAGTTGTCTAATGTTGGAAGAAGTACAGATGAATATTTTATAAAATTTTAGATATTAATATATTGTGCTATATACCCCTTGGCTGTCATTTTAGATGATTCTGTTTTGTATGGCCGGGAAGTAGTTATAGGTCTTGTCACACTGCTACCCATACAACATACTGGTTTCTTCATTTCATGCTCATTTTACTCATCATGGAGTAAATCAAATAACTCCATCTAGCATTAGAATAAAAAATTTAATATTTTTTTTCATGCAATAACATAAACCTAGAGTTTTTTAGTTATATAAAGCAGAGAAATGGAAGGAATGTTCTACTGATTCATGAATTTCTTCTAAGTTTATAATGAAAAGACAGAAAAGCTTAAAGAGACCTATGTAAAAGGTACAATGAATTCCAGGATGAACGTCTAGTGAAATGCACCTTGGCAGTTTAGAGAAGAAGCTTTTACTTCAGATGAAGATTAGAAGTTTGTTAATTGTATACCTTCCTTCACTATACTATGTACTAGAATTAACACTGACTTTGTTAAGTACTGTTATAAGTCAGTGAATATGTCTGTTAGCAGTCAGAATGGTGGAATATTTGTTTGTTTGTTTATTTTAACTTGGTAAAAATAACGAGAATATGACTTCCTGTTACAGTAATCAGCAGATTATATTACAGAATTAATTTTGCTCAATTTAGTTAGTCAATACTCAATTATACTGAAAACTATACTCATTTCAGAAATGCTACACCTATGCGCAAAAATATCCCCTATAAAACATGAATCTCAGTCCTCAAACAAGGAGTAACAGCACTCCAGCATCAGACCTTAAGTCAGTCATCAGTTAGGACAGTTACCAAACCACAGTGATAACTCAAATAAGCTATCTAATATTTGGTGATGTACAACTATCAAGTATATCACCTTTCTTCTTTTTTTTTTCTTTTCTTTTGCTGTGGAGTATTAGAAATGATAGTTCTACATAGCAATCACTGTTGCTTATGGGATGTGAGAGCTAGGAACCAGATGATTAACTGAGTACTGTTTAACGATTATCTAATCGTCTTTGATTAGATACTGACATAGATAATTTATACATTATTTGCATTTGTTCTTCATATTCTAAAATGATAACTACTATATGATTGGTTGCTATGAATAACTGCTAAATTAAATCTATTCTCTGTCACATTGACATATCTCACTGTCTATAAATACAGCTCACTCTTAAGCTGTTTATCAGTCTATTTGTAAGGTCTGTTCTCTTAAGTGACAAGAGCACTAACCTGGAACATATATTGCAAGAAAAACCTCTGGGTTATTTTGTAATTCTTTGTGTTTGACTTCAAATATGTGGGAAATCTAGCACTTTTTACTATGGTTCCTTCCATTCTTTATGATTGCTATAAATTGCAATTGAAAAAACTGAATATTCACAAATAAGGATAACATAATCAGAAGCAACAGTTCAATGAACTGATGTATTTGTTTGCAAGGTTATTTGCAATTCCCATCTTGTCTCATTCACCTGATTTCAGCCAGTTGTCTACACAAAAGAACTCGTTATTTAAGAGAATATCATCTGGAATAAGGCCATTTTAGGGATGCTTTTCAAGGGCAGTGTCCTGGTTTGAGTGAGAACAGAACTAATTCTGTTCAGTGATTTTACTTTTCAGCTCAGTTCTTCCAACTAACTGCACTTTTCCAAATTTGGCATCATGATTTCACAGGCAGTGTCTGTTTCTAGCAGTGGTAACACCCAGCGTTTAGAGATAGTACCAAGGATTGGTGTGCAGTTGCTCAAAGGCCACTGCTGGATCTTGTGTACCGCCTTGGGGTGTGCAGGAAAGTGAAATGCTGCATCCAATGGGGAGGACTGGACAGGACTGGTGACCCTATGACAATGAGGTCTGCCATCCCATATACGTCATATGTGCTATAAAGCTGAGGGGTCATGAGGGTTGGCTTGGCTCTTCTGGCTTTTCGCTCGCTTCATCAGTGGACTCTGTNGGAAGTAGTTATAGGTCTTGTCACACTGCTACCCATACAACATACTGGTTTCTTCATTTCATGCTCATTTTACTCATCATGGAGTAAATCAAATAACTCCATCTAGCATTAGAATAAAGACGAAAATTTAATATTTTTTTTCATGCAATAACATAAACCTAGAGTTTTTTAGTTATATAAAGCAGAGAAATGGAAGGAATGTTCTACTGATTCATGAATTTCTTCTAAGTTTATAATGAAAAGACAGAAAAGCTTAAAGAGACCTATGTAAAAGGTACAATGAATTCCAGGATGAACGTCTAGTGAAATGCACCTTGGCAGTTTAGAGAAGAAGCTTTTACTTCAGATGAAGATTAGAAGTTTGTTAATTGTATACCTTCCTTCACTATACTATGTACTAGAATTAACACTGACTTTGTTAAGTACTGTTATAAGTCAGTGAATATGTCTGTTAGCAGTCAGAATGGTGGAATATTTGTTTGTTTGTTTATTTTAACTTGGTAAAAATAACGAGAATATGACTTCCTGTTACAGTAATCAGCAGATTATATTACAGAATTAATTTTGCTCAATTTAGTTAGTCAATACTCAATTATACTGAAAACTATACTCATTTCAGAAATGCTTCACCTATGCGCAAAAATATCCCCTATAAAACATGAATCTCAGTCCTCAAACAAGGAGTAACAGCACTCCAGCATCAGACCTTAAGTCAGTCATCAGTTAGGACAGTTACCAAACCACAGTGATAACTCAAATAAGCTATCTAATATTTGGTGATGTACAACTATCAAGTATATCACCTTTCTTCTTTTTTTTTTCTTTTCTTTTGCTGTGGAGTATTAGAAATGATAGTTCTACATAGCAATCACTGTTGCTTATGGGATGTGAGAGCTAGGAACCAGATGATTAACTGAGTACTGTTTAACGATTATCTAATCGTCTTTGATTAGATACTGACATAGATAATTTATACATTATTTGCATTTGTTCTTCATATTCTAAAATGATAACTACTATATGATTGGTTGCTATGAATAACTGCTAAATTAAATCTATTCTCTGTCACATTGACATATCTCACTGTCTATAAATACAGCTCACTCTTAAGCTGTTTATCAGTCTATTTGTAAGGTCTGTTCTCTTAAGTGACAAGAGCACTAACCTGGAACATATATTGCAAGAAAAACCTCTGGGTTATTTTGTAATTCTTTGTGTTTGACTTCAAATATGTGGGAAATCTAGCACTTTTTACTATGGTTCCTTCCATTCTTTATGATTGCTATAAATTGCAATTGAAAAAACTGAATATTCACAAATAAGGATAACATAATCAGAAGCAACAGTTCAATGAACTGATGTATTTGTTTGCAAGGTTATTTGCAATTCCCATCTTGTCTCATTCACCTGATTTCAGCCAGTTGTCTACACAAAAGAACTCGTTATTTAAGAGAATATCATCTGGAATAAGGCCATTTTAGGGATGCTTTTCAAGGGCAGTGTCCTGGTTTGAGTGAGAACAGAACTAATTCTGTTCAGTGATTTTACTTTTCAGCTCAGTTCTTCCAACTAACTGCACTTTTCCAAATTTGGCATCATGATTTCACAGGCAGTGTCTGTTTCTAGCAGTGGTAACACCCAGCGTTTAGAGATAGTACCAAGGATTGGTGTGCAGTTGCTCAAAGGCCACTGCTGGATCTTGTGTACCGCCTTGGGGTGTGCAGGAAAGTGAAATGCTGCATCCAATGGGGAGGACTGGACAGGACTGGTGACCCTATGACAATGAGGTCTGCCATCCCATATATGTCATATGTGCTATAAAGCTGAGGGGTCATGAGGGTTGGCTTGGCTCTTCTGGCTTTTCGCTCGCTTCATCAGTGGACTCTGTCCATTCTGCCTTCAATCCTGATCTGTGTATTCTTGAATCCAGTACCAGAATCCAGCTCCTGAACACAGTTCCTGTCTGCCGCTGAGCCCAGTCTGGGACTTCCCAGTGCCTGCTCCACAGCATCAGTGGCTACAGTGATGTAATTGCCATCGGAGTAGGGGGGGAAGTTCTATACTGGTTTTGCATATATTTGTATATATATTCCATTTTTTTAATTTTAATTTTCATTAAAGCTGTTCTAGTTTCCTTTTCTAATTGCTAAGTCTCTCTCCCATATTCCCTTTCTCTTCCCTTTGGGGAAGGAGGGGGGTTAACAGAGAGCGTCTGTTATATCTCTAGTGGTCTGCCCTGACCGTAAACCGTGACAGGCACTGACCTTGGTATATTCATGGGTTCATTTACATGCATCTTTTTTGTTGATACTTTTACTTAGAGTTTGACTTTTATTATTATTCTCTTTAATGAAGTACTTGAATTAATCCAATTAAAACCAGATAATAATTTGATATGGATTTTCAAAGTGTGGGAAGAATATTATGAGCACTCCTATTTCCTATATGCATGTACTGGAAACTGTCCTTGCAGCACAGATACACACACAATAGGGAGTGAGATTGCAGGTAAGAAAACATTTAATAAGAGGATACAAGACGATAGGACAAGACTGCAGTGATCAGGTGCAGGATTTGTTAGGTATGCATACTGATCAGCCCTGTTTTACATGTGACATGTTAATATCTTCATTACATGTTAATATCTTCATTAACTGTTTGAAGGATGTGTTAGGATGCATCTTTAGATTTATTGCTGATACCAAAGCGTGTGATGGGAAGACAGGGCTGATACAGACATACATGGACAGGCTTTACAAATGGGCAGAAAGAAGCTATATGAAGTTTAGCAAAGGTAAATGTATTAATAATTCCATGAAGCTGGGGACTGAATGGCTGGAAAAGGAGAAAATGCAGAAAAGAGTTGAGTTCCCCATGAACAACAGGATGAATACAAGTCAACAAGGTGTGCTTGCAGCAAGGAAGGCTTTTGCATATTTGGCTTTATTAACAAGACTAGAGACAGAAGGTAGTCTCTGTTTGGCAATTCTGAGAGTAGATTTTGAATACTGTATACAGTTTTTAGTTCCCCGTAGAAAAAAACTTAAGAAAAATAAGTAAGCTCAGTAGATGGCCACAAAGGTAGCATGTGACATCCAAAAGGAGAATGAGAAAACTATTCCTCAGTTTTGAGAAGGAAAAAATGAGTGAGATTTTTATTGTTGTCTTCAACAATGAGAAGGTAGAAAGAAGATGGAACCAGAGTCCTTAGACATGCCTGGCAAAGAAATGAAATGCTATGGTGACAAGTGGCATCAGGAGAAATCTTAATTAGAAAAATTTATGCACGGTGAGTGTGTTTAAACACTAGAGCAGGTTATCCAGAAAGCTTGTGGAATTCTTGCAGATACTCAGAATGGGACTGAGTTTAACCCTAAACAAACTGTTGTAACTTGGAAATCTGATCTACCCTCAGAATGGTCCTTGATTTGAGAACGAGGGGCTTCAATTAGTCCTTTCCAACCTTTATTTATTTATTTATTTTGGGTAATGCTGAGATTTTAAATGGCTTCTATATCTCAAAGACTTCTTTTCTTCAGTGATTGATCACATTTGAGCTAACTGGTAAGTTTTAAGGCAGTGTAGTTTTGTCTGACAAATTCTTTAAATAGAACTGTTGATGGAAATGCCTTAAAGATGTTTATAAAGCATACTAAACAATGTGCACCCAAATGTCAATTTAGTATAAATGAAAAACATTAAATCCCTGCATGTTTCTTGCAGTTGTGCTGTGTACTTAGTAATACAGGTAAAAATGATCAGTATATTAACAGACTGACAAATGCTAGGCAGGTAGTTTTTAAACTTAATATCAGAGTATGACTTTAGAAAGACTCTGTTTCTTTCATTCTTTTTACATGCTGCTAAGAGTAAGTGAAAACATCAAGACAAATTAAACCAAAGTTAGAAAAAAAAAATGGTGCCTCAATCTGAGGACTTGTATAAGGAATCTTGGAAGTCACAAGAATCTGTTACCATTTTAAGTTTCAGAAAATCTGTGTTTTAAGTAAAAACAGCACTTGCTCTACATCTATGCAGATATTTTCAGATGGTGATGCTTAAATAAAATAATTTAGTATGTATGTCATTATAGAAAGCCCTAGCATGTCCAACAAATGCTGTTTATTAATTTAATGAATAAGTATTCAAGAAACTCCATAAGAGTCTGAGTAGTTTGTCCTCTTTTCTTTATTGTATTTCCAGTTGGTTAATCTCTGCCTAAAGATGGCAAGGTTATCTTTCATCCTTAGAGGTCAAATGCTTATTAAATGCATGGTTCACAGAGTACCAGGTTTACCATATAACTAAAATGATCTGAATAAAAGAAATTTTTTTGGACTTGAGCTGGAAGTGAACAGTAAAAGCAAATAAAGGTTTTTCTAATTTTTATTCTGGGGATATTTCTGTTATTATTCTCAGGAGTGATCCTCTTCAAATTCACATTCTTCTTATTTGCAAGTTTTAACTTTTAACATATAATAAAATGCCTTATACATATATACATCACCATATAAAATATTAAAGAATGCTATGTAAAAAGATTTTAGAACATTTTTACGTATGTAGCATTTTTTACTATTTTCAATTTTTGTGCTACATTCAGAATTTGACTACAAAATATACACCTGTATTTTAAGCACTTTGGAAGTTATCTGAAAATTGTGACTAAACAGTGCATTTTTAATTAGCGTGAGCTTTGTTTTCATACTAAAATCAGAAGTCATTTAAATATGTAGAAGAAATAAGCCATAATCTTATATTCCAGTCTTAATATGATAAAGGAATTGTTTTGACTGGTGTCAAAAAATGTGTCAAATCCTTCTTGAAAGAATCCGAACCACTATCCTCTGTGAAAGCAGCAAACCATGTAATAAGAACTCCATTTACAAGATGAGATAGAAGCCTGTTACAGATGTATAAATACCAGGTGAATTTTAACTCTACTTCCTATACTGATAGCCACACTTAGTGTAGCATAGCAGTGCACGCTAGCACATAATAAATGTCTCAGTTACATTTTCAATGGTTAGGAGTAGGTTTCAGATCTCAAATCAAACACATGTCACGTGTGTCTAAGCTATTGTTTAGTTTAAGCATTCCAAGAATTCCCGTATATAAAACGTTTCTGTTTAAATGGGTCATTTTTACAGTCTAATCTAAAATTGTCTTATGTTGCCTACAGGTAAAAATATGTGTCCTTTCTCTGTCCTGCAGCATTGAATTTGGTTCTGTTAGTGCCTCTGAACCCTTAAATATATTCTGCAGCTGACATACATCACTTAAAAGTATGATGTGCTCTGGCATATTCCCCTCCAAAATCCTTTTAACATGCCAGTTGTACAGCAGCAATGATACATTTCTTTGTACTCAGAGATTTCATTGCTACAGGGTGGATAAATAGATAAACTGTTTGTCTCTTCGAGAATATCTGTGTCCTGAAGAATGGGCATATTTCCAAACCCTTTGGAAAAACAAGACATTAAATAGGGCTGGACATCTCCTAAAGTAAATGTGATCTAGTGGGTTTTCTTATTCTGATAAACACTTTTTGCTCCTAGAGGATACGTTGCAGGCTAAGCTGAAATAAAAACTTTCCTGTAGATCTTCATCTTCATCTGTTAGTCTTTTGTCTATTCTTGGGAGACACTTTTCAATACTACACACATCACTACCCCTTCTATTTCTTTGGGATATTGCTCATAAAGATATTGATTAATTTGTGCACAGAACTGTAAAGAAAATCTAAAATGAGCTATTTGGAGAAAAGTAGGTAAATCAATTCAGAGATACTGTTTATTAATACTGGTGCAGTAATGAAGCTAGATACATTTCTGTGTGTCCTGAGACTCACTGTGATGTCTGGACAGGGTTAGGCTATGATCCTATAGCTAAAAGGGACTATTCTTTGGCACTGAGACCAAACATTGACCTAACCTGTGAAACAATGAGGTCATATAATAACTTTCTGTTGGAGGTGTTTCCTGACCCATGGTATGTTCTGTTATAATTTTGGAGAGTCCTTGGTGACTTGGGCCAAAAGACTGCTTCAGGAAAGAGAATATTACATTCCAGTGCCTGTAAATTTAGTTTTCATTTGAAAGTAGATTAAACCTATTAAAGATTATATGTAATCAAAAGACGTATCTGAAACAAACAAACAAAAAAGAACTACGAGGGAGTTCTCTGAAGTGACCCTAAGAATTTGGGTCATCAGATAGCTTTAAGTTCAGAACAGAAATTAGCTTAGAGTTGATCTACAGTAGTTGGAGACATCTCAGACTCTAAAGCAGTCAGAAAGATATCTACTTGGTAGATACAGACTATGACTCTTTTGCTTGTATTCAATACTGTATTCAGTAGTGTAATTGATCCCAGGACAGATTTTAGGGATGCTGACTCTCAGCCTAATTTCTTAGAAAGTTTTAAACCTCTGTTTTAAGAACACTGAAATATCAGAAAATTTTTAAGAACCCTTACAATTACCTGAAAACTACTTTCAAAGTTTAGGCATTTTTCTCCTCAACATCTTTTCTAGTTTTATTTCAAAGAACCCTTCATTACTATGAGAAGATTGAATCATCCCACAGGGATTACTATTCTAATAGCCTTAAAACTTTTCTCATGTGATAATTACTTCTCATATTATTAATTATGTTTTAAGCATGTGGGTAGAATGCTTTGATTTTCTTGTTCAAATGTAAACACTCTCAGTGGGCAGCTAAGAATTCCATAAGTTGATGAATATTTATATTTATTCATGAGGCTTGACATCTGCCATGTTGTGCATATTTATGATCTAGTTCTGTGTTAGAGTTCTTGAGGGAGGTCAGGTAGAATAAGCCCTTATTTGCAGTGTGGTTTTTACTGTTCCTGAATTTGGAACACATTTGCTTGGCAGGTTAAATGAATTGCCACTGTGGGCCTACCTGGGACAACATTAATTTCATGAGAAGTAATGGAATGACATAAAATACAAAAGGATACGACAGTTTCCAGCAACAACTCCCAGCCTCAAGGATTCTGTGATTTTGTGAAAATTCATATGAAGATTTTTACATCACTGTCCAACTTCTCTGCTCAAAACAAGGTGAACTAGAGTAGGTTCCTGAGATCTTTGTCCCGTCAGGTTTTGAATATCTCCAAGATGGAGACTCCACAACCACTCTGGACAACTTGTTCCAGGACTTGACCATCCTCACAATAAAAATCTGGTCCTTACCTCTAAAGTGGAATTTATTCTGTTTCAATCTCTTTCTGTTGTGTCTTGTCCAGGGTTGCTGGACACTACTGAGACTGGTCATGGCAGCACAATTCCATAGTTCTTTCTGTATTTTCCTTATCTCAGCCCATGGACTTTTGTATTTTTCTCCCTCTTCTTCTTCCCATTTAGGGGTCAGGGGGGAGTGACTGAGCAGCTACATGGTGCTCAGCTCCTGTCTGGGTCTAAGTCATGACAAGTCACCATTTAAAAGATGTGTAGACTTGGTGCTTAAGGACATGGTCTAGTGGCGAACTTGGCTGTGCTAGATTGATGGTTGGACTTGGTGGCCTTAAGGTTCTTTTCCAACCTAAATGGTTCTATGTCTGAACATCAGAGGATGTATCTGTAAAGTTAAAAGACAGTGGTAGGAAAGAGAACCTGGTGGAAAGAGATAACATTTTTAATATCTGGAAAACAATCAGATGGAAGGAGGAAAAAGTCTTATAGTAGTTTTATGAGATTACCATGTGGTGGATCCAAAGGGGTTTGGTTGTTTTGTAGGTTTCTCAGATTCTGCTACTATTAAGCTGCTCTGTAGGTAGGTGAAAATTTATTTTCAAGAGTACTGAGATCATATTAGAAAAGATCACCAATTAACTTAGAAAATAATTTAATAAATGTGTCATCTTTCTCAAACTGCAGCTTAAACAGGGGTACTACACAATAAATGAGAAGGAAATAACTGCTACCAATAAATATATATCAATATTAGCTTGCCTTGAGCTTCAATATAAATTATGTAAGTACTAAACAAGTAATTTATCAAACAAATTACTATGCTGCAGTATTGTTGTTACAAGAGTATTAACAGTAAGTAATTTGTGACACTGTGAAGACATAGCCAGCCAAAGTGAGCAATATGATAAACAAAAGGCCAATTAAAGGCGGATGTACCTGTATGCAGGAGAAATCAAGTCACAGAGCTGTTCCAAAAAACCAACAAAGCGCAAGACATTGCAAATAGGAAGGATATCTGCTCAAATTAACTGGAAAAGAAAAGAAGTATTATTTCATAAGTGAACTAGACTGTGTTGTAAGATAACATAGCTATAATTCTATTCCATTATTTTTCTTAGGAAATTAAGAAGTTAACAGTGGCCTGGAGGAACTTTTTGTTGTTGTTATTTGAGGAAAGATTGGAATTCTACTTCTTTCTTTTAGCAATTAATGTAACTAATCACATAAGAGTTGGCAGGACTGTCTTTGACTATAAAATTAATTACCACCTCCAGCTTTCCACAGGTTGGAAGGAAAGGATTTCTATCAGATGTGTGAATAAAGGGTGAAAGGCACCTGTTTGTCAGTGCTCCCTTATATCCAAATATGGTGGGTTTGAAATTATTACCTGTCTTGCTCCATCTCCTCCTTGGAAATGAAGTAAGCCTATTTGTTATTTTGTCCTGTCAAATGCAGAATTCAGTGGAGTATAAAAGCATTTTTTAAGCAGACAATGAAAATGGTTCTCTCCTAATGCAGATCAGAAGGATTGAATGAAAGTGGTATGTGGCTTGGTTTGCTTCTTAACAAAGCTTTTATCAATAATGAATGCTTTGGATCTTATTTTATTTTTCCTTTACACAACATGTGAGAAATTTAGGTATGTCATTTAAGTTACAATCTCCTCAATAGCTTAACCTGATAACCTTTGAAATAAATTGTTTTCACTCCTTACTCAGGCTATGAGATCTTTGCATAACTTTGAGACTGTATGAGAGTTACTTTCCTCCTGTGCAAAACTACCTATTTTTCCAGTTACACAGTGATGAAATACACTGAGCATCACTGAGATAGCAGGGAAATGTTAAGGGAAAGACTTTAAAAAGTATAAAACTCCATTTAGTTTACTTTCTTTGAGGGCAAGATCACAGAGGGCTTTAAGACCATTTCACCCTTTCCCCTTTAGCACCAGTATCACAAGCTATAGGCAAGGATTGCCTCTCCCCAATTCCCTGCATCCTTTAGTTGAAAAGTGTGTCCATCCATTGCTGAGGTTTTCTTGAAGATTTGTAATACTTCACAAGTTCACAAAAAATAGTTCATACAGCTTTTTTTAATGTAATATTTATGTTAGAGTGTGTTTCAGAATTAAACTCTGAAAGGTTAGTATCTGATCTGCTATTTAGAAAGGAATAGTGTTTTCATTTATTACTTAGAAGTGGTGGGATTTAAACACAAACCTGTTGCCCACCTCTCCTCCCTTTCCCCCCAGTATTTACTATAGAATAATTGTTAAATGTTTAATTAATGTACCATGGATGCATGTGTTGACCTAACCTATTTGAGCAGCCGAACATTCTCAGGGGCATAGTAGCTGATTAATACCTGGTATTACTTGTGGAACAAAATGTTTTTAAAAATTAAGAGACAGGTTTAGATTTGATGGTCGCTGGTCAGTATACAACAGACAAGACTATGGAATAATCTTTGTTCATTGATATTTCTTCAGACTATAAAATTGCTTGGAATATATTTGGAATAGTCACAATAATGTAAAGAATAAGACATTTTAAGTGAAGTTTCATAGCTGTTGGACTTTCATAAACAGAATTCCTAAATAAAAATACTACATATTTCACAGACAAAGGCATAACAGTGTAAGCATTGCTTCTATTTAAACCTTTCCAAATTTTATAGCTGTAAACATTTCCAAATGTCATCACTAAAATTTTCTTTCTCATATGGTCATATGTGAATGTCTGAATAAATTAATTTGGGTTATGTCTTCTGTTACTTGGGTGTTTTCAACTTTTAATATATTTTTTCTTTTATTTTCTTAACTTTATGCATGTTCATATTTTAAACACAAAACCAAGTCTTTTATAATCTGAGAAAAAAACCAACAACACAAAAACCAAACACACACAAAAAACCCCAACCAACAAACAAACAAAAACCAACCCACAAAAAAACCCAGCCATAACATAAAACCCCCTCATGAGATTATTCCTTAGGAATTTCTTTTCTCAGATGTAAGGTGGAAATCTTTTGAAGTTATTCTTCCTTTTTTTTTTACTTATAGATTTCCCATTCTCCATACTTGTTTCAAAGAGAAAGTAAAATAAACGAGGAAGAATATAGAGAATTGGAGAGTTATCTGAAAATTCAGAAGCTTGAGTTCAAAGACATGGAAAGGAATCTTGTATAAATCGGTGTTTCCTTTTTAACCCTGTCAGCTTTTACGTCTGAATTTATTTGGGTTTATTTGGGTTTTTTTCCAATTTGAAGGAGAAAATCCAATGGCTGCATTTACCTTCCTTTATTCTGTTTGTTTCTGTTCTATCTGCCTTGTGTTTTATCGTGTATTACATATTACAATTCTTAGTAGTCACCAGTGGTTTTGAAAAATCATTTATTACCGGAAGTTTAAAATTGTTTTGACTACTGAGGAGCTTTATACTCATTAAAGAAAATAGTGAACTCTTCAGAAATTTTATGAGTATTTGCAATAACCATGAGAATTAAAGGGTAAATGTTAATATTACCTAAAGAATTTGTAAGCACCTTTTTTCTCTGGGATAATTTCTTCAGACATACTGACTTGAAAGATTATGAGCATAGAACTCTGTGTACAAAGTTCAGAATAACTTATTTTGAGTTACAAGACATCAGTTTTGTTGGTAAAGCTGTTGGCCTGAAAGAACAATGCTGTGTAACTTTGAAAATGTGTACTCGGATGTTTTCTGTAAATATGCCAAATGTGCTTCAACTTTGACCTTGTGGGACTACTCAGGTGATGCATTTTCCATTTTTGTTCATTCCTCAGCTCTCCACCAAGATTTCCAGTAACAGTTTGATTTAATGTCTGCTCTGGTTTTCAAATTGAGTGCTTGCTTCTCAGGAAATTGTCAACTGATAGAGGAGATGTTAAATATCAGAACAGATATTTTTCATTATTATGAAGATAAGGAGGAGGGAAAGTAGTCAAGAAAACAGGTTACAGAGGAATTTTGGACAGTCAGGACTGCATATGTTTGAAACTAGCTTATATTAAATAGTAATGAGTATTCCTGAAAATGCTGAGAATCAAAATGTGCCATGTGAAAAATTCTTCCTGGTACTGTCACTGATGATTCATTAGAATTTCTGCTTTCTGGTGCAATGTGTTTATTTCCTTTATAATTGCCTCAGAAGCAGCCTTCAGGGCATTAACATGATTAGATTATTCTTTTAAAGTATAATTTATTGAAAAAAAAAATTCTCTCCATAAATTTTACTCTAGCATCTGCTTTTAATGCCTTAGATGTTTTTAGTTTAGATTTATTTAATCTCCAAAGATTTAATTACTTCCAAGTGTCATGGGTGTCCTTATTTACTGTTTCCAATCCTTTTGCTTTCTCTCTGGAACTGGCTGCAGGAATTGTGCTGCCCTGTTTTATTTTGGCTGGTAGATGGTAGTTTCAGCTAAGGAACTCTGCATCCCCACAGAGCTGTCACATCTATACACTATTTTGTAGAAGTTTGTGAATGAAAAAACTTTTGAGTTTTCCTTCTTCAATCTTTTCTGGAAATGTGATCCAAAGATGACAGTAGCAATGCACTATTCATGTAATACTGAAGATCAAAAATTTCTGACCTCGATGTGCCCAATGAATACTTATTTTAGAATGGAGGAAGAGGACAAAAGGAGGGGAAAGAAAGCTACTTCAGAAGTTTCATTGTAACACACAAGCTTAAGGAAGATTAAAAAAAAAAAAAACAACACTGAGAAAAAAGGTAAAAAGGCTTCAAACTTTGCATTTCAAGAAGACAAAGTGCAGTCAGGAAAAACTGAGAAAAAAAGACTTTATCTCATACATTCAGAACTGCAGATCAATTCTATTGCCACTCCCATTTTCTGGTGCCTTCTTTCTGCCCTTCCCTTATCTCTCAAATGCTCTTGCTTTGTCATTTC
The DNA here is from genome assembly GCA_013399075.1 of Chloroceryle aenea. Classification (NCBI taxonomy): domain Eukaryota; kingdom Metazoa; phylum Chordata; class Aves; order Coraciiformes; family Cerylidae; genus Chloroceryle; species Chloroceryle aenea. The sequence continues at coordinate 2,593 of VWZY01006684.1, read as the reverse complement.
TTTAACCCTTGGTAACACCAGCCAGAGTTCATCTTCTGCTTGCAGGATGTTTCCATCGAGTAAATCATTGATAAACAACTTCATTTAAATATTTATTTTACTTGTCATTCCTCATGAGGTCTCACAGATTTACATTACTAAAGCATCATTCAGATTTTTTTTTTTCTCACAGAAAATATATTAATAGCAAAAAAATGTTGATATCCTTCTGTACTGGTTTGGATGAAAACAGAGCTGGTTCTTTTCAGTGATTTTATTTTTCAGTTCAGTACTTCTAACTCACTGCACTGTCTGAAGTCAGCAGCCTGTTTCCCAGGCAGTGTCTGCTGCTGGCAGCGATAACACCCCATGGTTAGAGTCACTACCAAGAGTTGGTGTGCAGACCAAGGCCACTGCTGGACCTTGTGTACCACATTGGGAGGTGCAGAAAGTAAAAGGCTGCACCTGCAGGGAGGAGTGGGCAGGGCAGGTGACCCCAAACTGACCAACAAGGTCTTCCATACGTCATATTCAGTATAAAGCAGAGGGATCTGGAGTGACTATAGCTCTCTCTAGGGACTCCAGCGCTCTTCTCCTCTCTTGGATTGCTTTGCTGGCTGTGCTTGGCTTGGCTCAGGTCCTCTTTTGGCTTCTTCCTCGGAGCATCCAAGGAGGACTCTGTCCATTCCCTTTGATCCCAATTGGTGTGTTCCTGAATCGAGTACCAGAATCCAGCTCCTGAACACAGCTCCCGTCTGCTGCTGGGCCCAGTCTGGGACTCCCCTTGTGCCTGCTCCACAGCATCAGTGGTGACAGTGATGGAATTAACAGCAGGGGGTTTGGGATCGATACTGGGTTTGTATATTTGTACATAATCTATTTTATTATTATTTTAATTTCCATTTTCATTAAAGCTGTTCTAGTTTCCTTTTCTAATCACTAAGTCTCTCTCCCTTATTCCCTTTGAGAAGGGAAGGGGGTTAACAGAGAGCATCTGTTATAGACCTAAGGGACCTCCCTGACCCTAAACTGTGACACCTTCCAAGAGGAGAGAGAAGAAAATATTCTAATTTAAATGCTTGTGTAAATTCCCGATACCTAACCTAATCCATATATAAATGATAATCAAATTAATATAATCTCTATCTAATCTTATACACACTTCCTGTGAAACCTTAAGTACAATGTATGTCATTGAATTCTGAACTAATGGCATTTATCTGTTCAGTTGCAGTTCTAGTAGTCTATAAATGCAGCATCTTAAAAGACTGAAAGGGAGAATTGATGGTAATAAATCGAAGAACATCCTCTTTAAAAATATTCTGCTCTTCTCATAATTATACGGCCGATAAATACTCATTTGTATGACACTTTGTACTTTTTCATTCTATAATTAACATTTTTTAACTTCTCTGTTTTCAAAATGAAATAAATTCAGTAAACCTGAAGTAAATAAAGCAAGTTTGAACAACTGAAAACTTTTCCCTATAAATAAGTGAAATAACTTTCAATGACATGCATACATATGGGGTTTCTCTGGCATTTTGTTCAAAGACGTTTGTATTGTCTGGCCATTTGGTAGTCATCTTGAAGACACATTAGTGATTAATGTCCCCATAGTGCTGTCTGAGGCCTAGATATAGTAGGTAATTTAGAATCCATTCTTCATTGATATTACTCTTTGAATCAAAGGGTACACAATTTCAGTGAGATTTGGTGAACATCTACAGGCACTATCTTGAGAAATGATACTCAGCTTTCACTTGGACACATCTGAAGCTTTTTGGTCTTCACTGAGATGACCTAGGGTGATGACATTTAGGTTGGATTTTAGGGAACAATTACGTGACAATTACATTATTTATTTTTTATTTTGTTTTTAAATTTGGATTTCTCTGTTGGAGACTCTTTTATCCTAAGGCCATCAACTTCAGCAATGCTTACGTGCACATCTACATCCTGACTGCTGCTGCCTGTTACTGCTCCGTGGAGTCACTCAGCCTTTTCCATACAAAAACAGTACAGCAAGACCTTCAGTAGAGTTCAGAATTGTGCTGGCTAGAATCTGAGTGTACCTTGCTGCACTCTTCCTAAGAAATAGGAAGAACATTTCAACTTTCAAAGTGACCACTTTTTTTTCAATTAGGCAGATCAAGTTTTTTGAAAAACCATTGTCCCCTATAAATACATAAAGTGAGCTTTTTCTGTTTTTAATTCAGATACATGTGTTTAAAATTCATACTGCTGTTTTTCTACCTTAATGTTCAGATTCTTGTATTGTGTAAAATAACTGTTAATTTCTTCTTGTAAAATAAGGAGTTAAACCAAACAAAAAGGCAGTGAATACTTAACAGTAAGGCTTTACCATCTTGGAAGAGAAAGGCACTAAAAGTTTCTAAACTGACATCCTAAGGTGATTTACAATACTGCAGGTGCATACCTGGTATTTCTTTGACATTTTTAGCTTGCTTTCAAGTATTATTCTTAAGAATAGGGGGAATTTCAATGTTGTAATCTGTTCAAAATAATGTTACCTTTCTTCCTTTCTACAGGATTCTTCATTTTAAGTAAGTGAACTGATTACAGGTGTTAAAATTCAGTTTATTAAGAAGAA
>VWZY01006683.1:97222-129347 GCA_013399075.1 Chloroceryle aenea | reverse complement strand
TTTCAAACCATTACACCCACCTAAGCAGCACAGCTTACCTTCACATTGTCATGCCATGAGACAAAGTCTCCTGACTGCCCTGGAAATAAATGAAACTTATAGCAAGCAAAGCTCAAGACTGCAGTCTGACAATACATTTTCCTAACAAGAGCTTGCCAGCCCAAGTCCCCTCCTGCCTATTAATTAAATTACCATTTAATTCATGATAAAAATCCTGCTCTTAAAGAGATGAAGGATTCCCTACGCCCCGGGCAATATGCAGCAGCAGCAAACGTGAAAACACACTGCTGTCTGCAGGCCTGATCCTGCTGTGAGTGCCGGGGTCCCTCTGTTTTCCACCAGGAAAATCAATCTCTGTTAGACCAGAGAGTTCCCCTAAATGAAAAGCCTTATCTAGAACAGGTCGTGTTATACAACAAGTCACTCGCTTTGCCTGGGAAATGAAAGATGATGAGGCAGAGTCCCCAGTACAGAGGCTATCTCCATAAATCTGCCAAAAAGGAACTGCGGATTACTTTGCTGGATTAATTATCTGTCCTTCAAACAGAGCCCTGACCTCAGCGGCTGAGCATCTCCAACCTGTCAAAGCAGTTGGGGAACTGGGGAGAGAGGGTTTTTGCAGGGCACCAGCTGCAGGCTGCCTGCACCCTCCTCCTCACCTGGGAAAAGCAGCAGAAATACCCATGGGAGCGACGGGAGCGATGGGAGCCCTGACACTGACCATAACATCGTAAAATTGTAAAATCATTTTGGTGGGAAGAGACCTTTAAGATCAAGTCCAACCCTTAACGCAGCACTGCCAGGTCACCACTAAACCATGTCCCTCAGCACCACATCTCCATGGCTTTGAAACCCCTCCAGGGATGGGGACTCCACCACTGCCCTGGGCAGCCTAGGCCAGGCCTTGACACCCTTTCAGGAAATACATTTTTCCTCCCGTCCAATTTAAACCTTCCCTGGCACAACTTGAGGATGTTTCCTTTTGTCCTATTGCTTGTTCCTTGAGAGAAGAGACCAACCCCAGCTGGCTCCAGCCTCTTTCCAGGGAGTTGTGGAGAGCAAGGAGCTCTCCCCTGAGCCTCCTTTTCTCCAGGCTCAACAACTCCAGTCCCAAAATGGAACCCAGGAATCAAGCCCGCTGGCACGAGGGGCTTGAATTACAAGGTCTCACTTTGGATTTCTTTTTCCAATGGCCATTTGCAGGGAGGTGATCCTACTTCTTGCACAACACAAGGTGAAAAAGTGCATGTTTTCCTTGGGCTAAAACAATCAGATTGTAAGGAATGGGGAGAAACCACGGCATGGCTTTTCCCTATAGGACGTGGGAATGAATCCCAGCACAGGCAGGAGAACTGTCCAAAGCCAGGGCACAGCTAGCGCAGTGCTCCTCCGTCATTCCAAGCTTAACAGCTTTGTAAACTGGTGCCATAAAGTTAGAACTTAAGTCTTATTTTATGTGGTTATGGTTAATCTTTTAGTTTTATTGTTTTCCTGTCATGGGAGGACCTTGTGCTGGAGATAACTGTATAAATAAGAGCTGCTGCAGTATATCCTGAGACACAGCTACCTAAGGAATGGGGCTGAACAGGACACTGACAATTCCAAATGTATTTATACACCCTGCCTCCAGCTCAGCCCAATGCTTTAGATATTAACACCAAAGGAAATTTAAACAGCCAGGTTGCTTTTCAGCTCTCTCACTGCTGTATTTTCAAGCCCAGATGGTAAAATCAGACCGGCCACATGTGAGCCCTGTTCCCCAACACCTGGGAGATGCGAGGAGAGGCATCATCCATTCCTGCTGTGAAATGGGCACAGCAACACTGCTGCCTCCACTTGTGCAAGTGAGCTGAGGAGCCAGGTGTAATTACTACCTCCACGTCGTTTTCATTTTTGCTTACGGTCGGTTTCTAATTTAATTTACTTCCCCATTCCCATATGTTAGGCTGCTTTTTTTTTTTCCCCCCTCAAAATTGTCATAGAAATTTACCAGCTCAGGCACAAAATCTGCTCACTGACCTTTACCATCATGATTGAGGATAATGACAAATTAATTAGGCTTTACCTGTCTGCCAAAAAAAAAATAATAATTCGCTTGCCTTGCGTGAGCAGGATTTTGGAGGCGCTCTAGCTGCTGGTTCCCATCCCTGGACTCTCAGACATCAGAAGGTAACATCTTCTTTCAAAAGCAAACAGAAAATCATGGGAAGCATAAAAGAATGCCTTGAGCAGAGTGGGGTAAGCACTCACACCCCTACTGACTTCAAAAACTATAATTGGTTGCCCCATGGCCATGTTTTCGTTGCCCTCAGATGCAGCCCAGCAGCTGGCGAGCTCTGGCAACAAACTCCATTCCAAGTGGGAGCAGAGCACCCTGATGCCTCGCTTCAGGGATTTTGGAAGCCTCTGCCTTAAGTCAGAGGTAGGGTTGAGGAGGAGGCAGGAGGTGATAGCAAGTGTCTGCAGTCATCCCTCGCTTCATCTATGGGCTGATCCTTTCCAGCACCACCCCTCTGCAATATGCTGGTGATGACAGGAGAAGGTCTCCTGGCCAGTTATGAAAACATTCTGCAATTCTCATGTTTGGGGAAAAAAAAATAAAAAAAGAAATAATGCAAAACAGTTTAATCACTCTTTGATGTGTTCTGCCTGATTCTTCGATATGAGAGCTGCCCCCCACCAGGAGGGACCAGGGGCAGGGATTAAGCTCTTGGCAAACGCGTGGAGATGCAAAGCTGTTTGCAGTGATCTGCCTGCCTGTCACTCTGCACCCCGCTGCCACCAGGCTCCCAGAGTGTACCTGGATGTGTTCCACCAGCCCTCCACCCAGCCAGGCTGATGGCTACGCTGGCACTGAGCGGGGGATGCTCACAAAGGCACCTTGTGGCTACAGGAAAACCAAAGACAGATGTGAAAATAAGAGCATGCATCGACATTCCAGGTGAAAACCCAGGGTCCAAGGTTTTGTTTCCTAGATTCAGTAGAGCAGCCACGACCACCCGATGAGCAGAAAGCGTGACGTGACCGTGAGCGGATGGGTGCATTTAGCTCACGGGGTTGTTTCTGTAGTTTTAAGGCTCTTGGAAACCCAGAGCTGTTTATATTGCACTGGTGAAGACAAGGGAAAATTAGATAACTACAGCATAACTCATTATGAGTCAGAGAAAGGGGCCATGGCCATCAGCAGATGCCCAAACAAGGATGTACAATCAGGATGAGGGCGAGTTCCCAGCTGCTGACCATCTTAAGGCTTTGAGCTGGGTGAGGTTTCTGTAAGCTGAAGGCTTTTATCATCCTCAAAGGTAGTTCAGTGGCCTCTGAAAAATGAGGTTGAGGTTTCAGTCCACTCTCCAGTGAGAAAGGGCCCGCATCAGCCAAAAGAAAGTCCTTGCTGCACTTTGGCCAGTTGATACACATGATCTGGGGGAATCTCTCATTTAATTCATACCAGGGGAACATCAGAATAAATTGCAGAGGGAATTAGAGGAATAAATAATCCTTGCATCTTCAAAGGCAGATTGACCTGGATACTGGCAGTCAGGATCAGTGGACTTGAAAGTCAGGGTGAAGTGGCCTTGACCCAAAAGGCTGATTAAAAGAGTGTTTGTAATGGCTGGGCTTTGGGGAAGAGAAACTGGGAAACCATTTCCACACATATAGCTCGAAGGAGCTGCCAGCCAGCTCTTGAAGCATGTGGCACAGGGGGGAGAAGAGGCACTGGCTGCCATTTCTCTCTTTGAAGATCCCCCCCCAGCAGGAATGCCAGAAATAAGGTTACAACCCAGCCCCACCAAGCTGCTCCCTCGCTTCTGGGTTAACCAGAGTCAGTCCGTCTGTCCTCAAGGTGCAGTCCCACCAAAGCACTGTACAAATGCAGCCCAGAGAGCATCAAAGTCTGCCTTGGATGTGGCAGAGGCTCGCTGACCTCACGGCAGCTTAAATGAGAAGGATTCAACTCCAGAAATTGGCCTTTCCAAAATGAAGTTATGTTTTGCCTGGAAACTCCTGCCTAGACTGTCCTGCCCCTGGTTCTTTTGCCATCAAAAGAGGTTGACAAACCAGATTTGCACCTGTGGGGCCTGCAAGGATGGTCTCCCCAAAACCAATAAGATGGCAAGTAGGGTTCAACACTGGAAACCTCAGACAAACCTTTCTTTGAAAATTAATTCTCTTGTCAACTGAAACAGTTTGTTGTTGTGGGGTTTGTTTTCTCACAGCCAGTCAAACCAGCCTGGTAGACCTTCCCCCAAAGGGAAATCCCCAAGCTACATTCCCCAAAGGAGCCAAGCACTGCCCAGAGCAAGCAGTTTCAGCAAGCTACACATGCATGCTACAAAGAGTTCTTCAGGCTTCCGAGCCAGTCTGCGAAGGCAGGATTAATCCACGTGGCTCTCAGAAAGCAGAAACCCTTCACTGCTCTAATTAAGCTTCATTCTCTCGCCCAGCACCCTTGCGGGTCCAGCCCCCTACCTCCCAGCTTACGAAGCTCCAGCAGTGCCTTGGGAGGCCCAGCCCTCAGCACAGAGGCTTTTGGGAAATGCTGCAGAGCCCCCCAGGAGCTGTTCAGCCCCTAATCAGTCCCATTCTCTCCCTAAACAATAACCACCGTATGGCTAGCAAGAGTTTTACGCCGGCCTCTTTGCAGGTCCCCTCCATCATGTGAAGCAGAACCATTTTTGGCTCGTCATTAAGGCTGAAAGGTTTCACTAGGAGATGATGTCAAATTTGTTAGGAATAACTTCTTCTGCTTGAGGAAAGGGAGATGCACAAACGATGCGCTCCGACAGCGCCGAAAGCAAAGAAAGCTTTTCAGAGGGGTAAAAGCTTTCAGATTTCCCAGGCACGAGATGCACAAAGGCTCCTTGCAGGGCAAGCTCCTCGATCCCTGCTGGGCTCCCCGCCACGTCTCCCTCGTGACTTACCCGAGACGATGGTGTAGCCAATGCCACGAGGACGGCCCTTGTCCTGGTCGATTGCCGTTATCATGCGCACCGTGGTACCCTGGGGAGGGAGAGGAGACACGGGTTACAGCCACCCCCACCAAGCACGGCTGGGGCTCCCTGCTGAGGCATTGCACCTCTTACCATGGACCTCCTGCTTGGAAGGGATCTCTAACGGTCATCTGGTCCAACCCCCCTGCTGCAGGGAGCAGGGGCAGCTGCAACCAGAACAGGTTGCTCAGAGCCCCGGCCAACCTCACCTGGAATGGTTCCAGGGATGGGGCAGCGACCACTTCTCTGGGCAACCTGGGCCAGGGTCTCACCACACTCTGCATAAAAAATGTCTTCCTTCTCTCCAGTCTAAATCCCCCCTCTTTTAATTTAAAACCATCACCCCTTGTCCTGTCACAACAGGCCCTGATAAAAAGTCTGTCCCCATCTTTCTGACAGGCCCCGTTCAGTACTGAGAGGCTGCAAGGTGGTCTCCCCAGAGCCTTCTCTTCTCCAGGCTGAGGTCAGTGTGATAAGCACAGTGATTCAGTGCTCGAGGAGGAAGAGGAAGGAGGAACTGAAGGTGCAGCATCAGCAAAGCCAAGACATTGCTCCTCACAGCACCACAGCTGCACAGGCTCTGGCCAGAAGGCAAAAATCACACCCTCCTCTGCCACAGAGATTTTCACGCTGCAGTCTCTCAAGAACTGAAGGCAACAATTTCCTCCCACCATGACCTTCAGCACCAGTATTATCTACCTCTGGCTTCCCAGTTTCAACTGGTCCCCTTCTCCCCCTGTATTCTTCAAACAAAACACCCCAGGCGAAGAGGGATGCTCACGCTGGCCATTGTCACCCAGCTGCACAACTAAGGGAGCTGCAGAGATTTTAATTGAAACCTTTAAGGAGGAAGAGAGTTGGACAGATGCTGGGAACAGGGGAGTGCCCACAGGCAAGAGCTTCTGCAGCTGCCAGCTCACCCACCTCATCCTCCACCCCATTATTTATAGCTCAGTGGAAAGGTCCACAAGGCCAGAAATCCCTCAACTCATTGAAGAACATAAAAGTGACCCCAAATTCTTGGTTTTAAATAAAACCACCATGCATTTATGTCAACTCCATAAGCTATGCTTCCCCTGCCACACTACGGTGAGCCCATGTGAATACAAACATGGGCACACACACATAATTAATAGAGTGAAAAAAAAAATATACAGCTCAGCTGCAATTTTCTTTGGTTTAGTAACAGTGGGAAAAGCAGCCTTTCTTTTTTTTCTTTTAACTTTTGTGTTTTGTTTTTCCCTCAAAGGAAATGCCAAGAGAGGTGCTCGCAGATCTAAGGAGGGAGCATAGTGGGACAGCAGCGTTGCCTTTGCCCTGCAATCCATCACTTGAAGGCCAAAGGGAAAGCTGCTGCAGAAACGTCACCAGTGGAGAGCAGGGACTTGCTGGCTTCGCTGGCTTCTGAGAGCTTGGTGGGGATGCTTTGTCACCACTGGCTGTAAAGAAGGCTCCTGAGGCCAGGCAGGCTGGCCGTTCCCTGATCTCTGAGGACATTTCAATGGGCTCCTTAAGTAAATCCAAGTTATTAACTGAGAACATTAGCCATAAATCCCAGGTCACTGGCCTTTGAGCAGCACGCGGCTGGCGAGGCTCAGCAGCTGCTGGAGAGCCTCTAAATCACCGACAAGAACTGTGCTTTCCAAGGAGCAAGGATAGACAAAAAGCACAGAGATGTCCACAGGAAAATTATCCAGGCATCTGATCGCTAGAATGAGGGCTGCTAGAGAGCCCACTAAGGTTCATCTGGTCCTTGGCAAGCCTATGGTGATGGCTTTCACACTGCTGGTTTTTGACAGAGGGTCTCCCCCTTCTCCTTGCAGCCCTGTGTGATTCCTTCTCCACAAACCTCTTCACCAGCCACTTGAGGGGATGAGCCACACTTCACTAGTGTCTGAGAAACATTCTGGAGTAGAGCTGGGCTCTGTTCATGGATGTCATCTCCTGGAACCATCACAAGGGCAGGGACCTGAGCACCTCTTCACACCCCACCTGGTTTCCATCCTTCCTGCCAGCTCCTTCACAAGAGCCTTTCAATATCCACAGGACTGGCAGATCCCAGCTCCTGGGAAAGGATGATCCCTCCCTGAGCATCCACACAACGCTTAGGATCAGTTTTGATCCTCCTGGGGAAGAGGCTGAACAAAGCACCACAGGTCAGGCATAGTGTTTGTCTCTGACAGCAGCCACTGTCTTTGTAGCAAGGGGCAACAACAGATGAAGACAGCCTTGGAACACGATTGCTCAGGACAGTCAACAGGAAGGATTAGTCTCATTCAGCATGGGTTAGAGTGAGATGATGCGTTGCAAAACGTGATGCTGCACACAGGCTATACTCACCTCTTAGTACCTGTGATGCTCATGAAGCATCTTGCCCACCATACCAGCAGAGAGAACTAACCAGAGAGGAGAGACTAGAAATGAGAAAACACCCCAAACCAAAACAAGCCCTTGATCACGGCCGTACCATAATGGCAAAGATTGACCTCTCACCAATGACAGCTCAACAATTTCCAGTTTCTCCTCCAAAATCCTACTGGATCACAGCTCTATTCCTTTCCCTAAGTCTTGGTGCAGCAAGAGCAGGTGATGCTGGCCCCTGTCTCCTTGAGGTAGCCAACTGCACCCCTAAATTGGAGGGGTCCCTCTAGCCAAACGCATCTGGAAATGCTTCCACTTACTCTTGGAAACCCCCATCTGACTTCCATCACCAACAGCTCTTTCCAGGGCTCACCCTGGGTATTTATAGCACAAACCTGCGGCCCTTGCAAACTCCCAAACACTCCTGGCATTTCTTCTGAAAGCAACAACTCTCCTGCCTACCACAGACAACAGTGGCTGCAAAGAAAGGACTCTGTTGGTGGGTATAGACCAAAGCACCAGAACAGAATAACCCTCTCTCTCTAGGGAAGGAGGAAGAAGGTTTAGAAAAGTAATAATCTGGAAAAGCCTATGCTTAAAAAAAAAGGCAAAGAAAATAAAGAATGGCACATTATCCAAACAAAATCTGAGGGTTTTCCGAAGACGGGAAGGGGTAAATCAATCCTTTTTTAATAAAATCCTGAGCTTTTAATAACGTGTTCACACTGATGGGCTGGAAATATTGTAAGAAAGAATTAACTCCGAGCTATTGAGACTCCAGGGCAAAAAACAGCACTGATTCTACATTATTTCTTCGACTGAAGGAGTTTTTGAGGAGGAGAGGGATGGGGCTGAAAAATTAGAACTGTTGTAATGATATTTGACATGCATCTGTACCAGGCGATTGCAAGGGAATACAACTACTGGTCTTGGGACCAAGCACCAGTAGGGTTTGCCCCTCCTCTTGCCTTCGCATGCCTCCCTGTGGGATGAAGCATGTGCTTCCAGGCCTCGGCTTGTCTCTTAGCAAGCAAATTCCTCCTCTTTCATCCCCAAAGGGAAGCGGTGATGCTGCCCAAACCGGGCATCAGCTGAGGTTCAAAAGCAGGGTCTCATCAGACCAACAGCATCTCAAGAAGGAGAAATGGCCCCACTCCTCCAGCCCTTATTAACTTGGCTGGAAAACATCAACGATGCTATCCAGCCTGCAGATGCTGTCAGGGTGGGCACCCAGAAAAGACTCTGGCAATGAAAAATACGTTACTAAGCTTTCCACAGCAGCAGGCAGCTTTGGTGCACTTGGGTGCCCCGGGAGAGACGTCTGAGGCACATTTGGGATGATAAACAGCATCAAGAAAGAAGATACAACATCTCCAGGGACGGCAAAATCTCTCCCCGCTGCGTCTTTTTCCTTTGCCCGATAAGAATTTTTTTCTTCTCAGTGTCTAAATAAGCATGTATCCAAAACGCTTCTAAATCACACTACCAGATCCCAGCCTAAGAAAAATAAGAGCTACAACGGTGCTTCTCTCCCCTCTCTCACCCTTCCACCCCTTTTTCTTCTTCTTCTCTTACAGGATTAGGGACTTGAAAGGCGAAGCACAGCCCAGTGTTGCAGCAGGAGGAGGAGGAGGCAGGGGGGATTGCTTCAGAAAGCTGCCACGGCAAAAAAAAAAAATAAAATCCTATTTCTCACTTCTTAATTCCAGTCAATTCCAGTCAAAGGGCTGATAGAGATCTGTTTGCGGTAATTTGCTGCAGTTTATCCACTCTTTTCACCTTCTATCAGCTCTTCACTGACGGGCTGGCTGACATGCTGTTACTCGAGTGAGGAAATTAAAATTTGATGCAATAATCCCAAATAAGAAGGATTTTATTAGGTAATGTATACACTTCAGATGAGGTATTCTTGCCTGATACATTGATAGAGGAACACAGACATGCTGTGCACCACAGATAAAAAGAGAGCCAAGAGAGTCAGAGAGCGGGCGTGTGGAGCAGCAGCAAGTCTCTGCTCTCTAGATTTGGGGCTGGGATGAGAGGTTTCAAGTGCATTTTGACCTACTGAGCCTGATGGCAGGGCAAGTGTCAGTCACAAATGCTCGCTCAAAGTACTGCCCACATTCAGCACTTGTCTTTTTCACTACGTCTCTGGTGACACCTATCCACCTGGGATACCTCAATGTCTTTGGAGATGTTACACAGGGCCAAGAGGAATGAAAATCTCTGCACTCATCAGAAAACCACTAACGGATTGGTGAGCACTCCGTTCACTCCTTATTTCAGGTTACCCAGCAATGGTTGCTGCTTTGCCTGTTGCAAATGTTGTACGTTCTGGGAATAACTGTGATGCGCGTCGGCGATTGTTGAGCTCCAGCCTTAATAAGCATCATTAATTTGACAGAGATCCACTTTCCTGTTAAGAGGTCACTCCATGAGGGTGATGCAGTCTATAATTTTTGATACTTCTGTTTCTCTAATTTCACCTGAGGCTTTTTCCCCCAGTTAAGGGTGATCTAAGTAGTGTTTTCTCTTCCCTGTAGCTCATACTGCCCACCGTACAAAAACTCCTCAGCCTCAACAGCACTCAAACACGTTGAAACTTTCACTTCATGGAAGTAATTCATGAAGCTTTCTTTTTGCCCATCTTTGGACCAGCAGACAGGTAATGTGCTGTCTGACCATGGGATTTGTGACAGTAGGACTTGGCCCTATTGATCCATCACTCTCTGTGCTGTCAGAGCCAGCACTTTGCTCCCAAGTGAGTATAAAGGCATAAACTGAAGAGAGCTGGAGTTCCCTCTACCACTGCATGAGCTGAACCATCACACACTTTGGATCCACTGCACCAGAGACATTTCAGAAGGTGTTGTGTAGTATGGATGCCTACCATGCCACAATTTTGGGATAGAAGGATTTTTCTGTCCACATACAAAAAATATTTGCCATATAGACAGAGCAACGGGATGCACATATGTGCCTTGGGAGGGTGGATACTGCTGAGCAGAGCTGGTGCTTGGGTTGAAGGTCCTGGACACCCTTGCTGGGAGCAGAGCAAACAGGTCTCAAAGCCAAAGCTCCCCTTTGCTTGCTGCATGGCAAAAAAACCCTGCTGTATTTTGAGACACCAGGTGACTTTTTCCACAAGCAGCGAGTTTGCTGACAAACTGAGTTGCAGGAGAACGAAAATGATTGGATCAATTTGGCAAATCCTGAGGGAAAATGTTCAAAGTGCTGAAATGGCTGATGATTCTGGCATTTTCAAAACTGCCTCATTTCAGGAACGTTTACATTTTTCTTTCAAGTTTTCTATTAGAAATGGCACACGTATACACTGTGGTGAGGAAACAGGTGGACTCTGTGCTAAGAACAATGGAAAGCTATTTTAAAATCTAAGAAAAATCTTCTAGGAACTGATTTTATTAGAGTTTTAGGTTTCCCAATCCAACTTGCTTAGGCTCCCATTTTTTAAATGGGGCAAAATATTTTGCCACTTGAATCTTGTGATTCAGAAACATCAGGGCAGAGCAATGCCAAGTGGTGATGGATGCAAGGAAGGAAGGACGGACAAGTATCTCTGTGAGGAGGAGGTTTTCCTCCAGCTCATTTGGGACACTTTGTGCTTTCTGTCCCATACCCTGCCCTGTCCTCTCTCAGCCCCTGGCACAACACCGCGGTCACACACATCAGAGCAAAGCAAGACCCTTACCGGGGGTGAGTTCTCGTAGATGTTCGTGCTGTAGGGCAGGTTGATGAAGATGGGATCCATGTCCTGCACGTCTGTGATGGTGATTGCCAGGTTGGCCAGAGTGGACAGAGGCTTGTTTTTGTCTTGGTCCTTGAAAAACACAAGGGTTGGCAGGGGGAGAGAGAGGATTTCTAGTAGAAAAACAGAATTATTCTACAGTATTAAGTTTCACACAGTTGTAGTTTGGTCAAAATTTCTGACTAGTCCAGGTAATCACCTCTTTTTCAAGATGCTTGCTGGAATTGTTGTCCACTGTACCTGCCTCTAAGTCATAATACAGCACGCGTTTCATCCCAGCATTAACCTTAAAATACAGCCAGCACCAATTTAGTTTTCATCACATTTTGGTTGCAAAAGAAGAAATACTCTTCAACATACACTTCAAAATCTAAATTCCCTCCTAAGGCAGATACACCCTAGGGCACCTCTGCATCAGGGACACCCAGGCATAGACTCCAGCAGACTTTCTTACCAGCACATCACAGGCAGAGTGTCTCCTACCCCACAGCACCAATGCCTCTGAACAGCTTGGGCTCCATCAGTGGGAACTCCACAAACAAAAGAGCTGTTGCTTCTTTAGCCTTTTTTACATTCGCTGCTCTGAGCTTTGGCAGAGGGGATGTACAGCAAGGGCTCCTTCTAGTTCTGTAGGATGCCTTGGCACAGAAGGCAAAGTGGAAACCTGAACCACAGGGTATTCCTTGTGGTAGCGACCGCCTTTCCACTGGGCTAATGGTTTTGGCTCTGATAAACCACAAACCCCTCCCTCCTGCCTTGCAGGGGGACTGGCAGGATTGGGATGACTAGGAGCTGCCTTTCAAGGCAAGCCAAGCTGTTCCACAGGTGAGAAGGCAACCTCCCTGCTCTGCAAAGCAGGGCACAAGCACACTGCAACCTTACAGTGAGCAGCGGTGGTCCCTGAACACTTCAATGCTCCGAGCAGAAGAATCATAGAATTGTTTAGGCTGGAAAAGACCTTTAAGATCATCAAGTCCAACTGTTAATCCAGTGCTGGCAGGTCACTGCTAAAGCATATCCCTCAGGACCACATCTCCACAGCTTTTATATACCTCAGAGAAATCCCTTTTCTGATTTCTGCTCTAGAGTGATACCATAAACTGGGCAGAGCCTGGATTTTATGTTCCATTTTATTTGCAGTTCCCACAAACTTTTACTTTCTAAACCCAGGGAGAGGTTGAAAAAGGTGGGCTAAGTTAATGCACCAGCCTTTAAACCAGGGACAAACGAGGTTTTCTTCCTTCCATCCCATCAGGATGGAGCCACAAGCACTTTTCCAGAACAAGACCCGTCTCCAGCAACTAACACATCAGTAGCTTGTTCTGGCTGTCCCCTTCTGTCACCAGTTCTCTCCCTGGAGTCTTGTCCCATGGGTGCTCAAAAGTGACCCACACACTCACCACCCTTTGCTAGAAGGTCAGGAGATAAACAAATAATACCCAAAGGGAAGGAAACAAATCTCTCCTTACCCCCTAATCAGGCACTGTGGTGAAAGGAGGCTATTAGAGGTTACCACACACTTCTGCAAAGCAGCTCTGAGCAGTGGCAAGGACTGATTGCCTGAAAATTAATGTTAATTTAAACCATACTCAACAACACAGCTTGTACATTATCCTCTTAACCTGCAGGCCTCAGCGTTTATGGCCAGAATGGATGCTTATTTCTGACTCACACTCTGCTGTTAGCGTTATCAGGTTGAAGTCTTTTGTTTCTTCAGCTAATGTTTGTTGTTTGGTTTTGTTTTGTTTTTCCCTACCATTCACCTCTTAAATTTTGGTTAAAGAATTACAGATGGTACTGCAAATATAAGTCCATGTCACATTTCCTCATCTACCATCTCTCGGGCTGCCCTTTCCAGCCTCCTTCTGCCCTTGCTGCCACAGTCCCTGGGATGAAAGGGCTCCTGCCTTGAACCAGAGCTCCACAGCTCTTCTTGCAGCCCTCAAGGCCACCCTGAATCCCCCATCACCCTCCAGTTCCCACTCTGGATCATGCAAACACTTCATCAGGCAGGCAAGATACTGCTTTGTACAACTCTCATCTTCCTCCATGGGCCAAGCTTTGCCCCAGGGCCTCTCATCACCTTTCTGCTAGAAACGACCAGAGCCCTGCAACTGAGCCCACAGCTGCAACCAAGCCCAGTTCAGAGAATTAAACATTAAGTCTGAATTCCTGGAGCTGAAAATCACTAGAAGCCAGGAGTATATTAGGTAGCAAGTACCAGATATGCCCCTGTTTTGTCTTTGCTGGTAACTGCACCGGGAATAGATGGAGCTGGATGGATCAAGGCAGCATCCTTGAAGACATGATGACACGTGTCCTTGAGGAAAGCAGAACTGGACACAAGAGAAGAATGGCACTTTTCCATCAGCACTTGTGTTTGGTCCTACTTTTCATAACCCACTAGACAGTTCAGTAGCACATCCTGGGAATGCAGGCTGGCAACAGAGACAAGCAGGTCCTCTTATCACTGGAGCATTTAAAATGAAATGAGGTACATTTCAGAAAAAAAATAAGCTGCAGGGGAAAATTCCATAGCTTCAAACAAATAAGGATTGGGCTGAAAGGTTGAGCTGTTTGTCTGTGGCCCTGCAGCCAGCCAATGCCTTGCCTCTGTGGCCATGGAGAGCAAAGCTGCCGTGAGCAGCCCTCCACCTCCTCGTGACATTTGTGATTCTGCATCGAGACAATGATCTTGATTAAATCACATGTTTCAAGAGCTCTAGCCAGCTGCCTAGAGGGGTTGGGAAGGGTTCTCCCCCCTCTCCTGAATGCAGAGCTGGTCAGATGTCTGAATCTCACCTTCCTCTGTTGCATCTGAGATGAGAAAGCAGCCATCCTCCAGAGTGCCTGCTCGCGTGGTGCTCCTCATTCACACTCTCCCTATTGAGCTCTCACCAGATTTGACACCAGGAAAGAAGCTTCCCATTCAGGTAGGGCATGAATTTGACATGGTGGCCACCTGGACATACATCTCCCAGGTGTCCCCTCCTAGTGCAGGAGTATTGACTGTAATAAGGACCTTGGTTTAGAATCACAGAACTTCCTCCAAGATCATTCAACACCATGCCATCAGCTAGACCATGTCACTAAGCACCCNGGCACAGCTTCAGGCTGTGCCCTCCCATCTTGCTTCTCATCCTCTGTCCACCAAAATTTCAACTCCCGATGTCTGAACTCTGGTTTTGCTGAGGGGGCTTTCACACAGGTTCTAAGCTCTGATGCACAAGGAATGAGACTGGAGGATTTGAAATGGTCTGTATGTCCTGTACTGGCTTTCTTCACCAAAAGAACCCCAGTGATTTGAAACTTCCCAGACACACTGTTGATGAAATACTTTTCTACGTGGAAAATGATGGATGTGCCTGGGAAGCTGCCAGGGTAGAGAAACAAAATAAGCAACCAGCACCTCCTTCCCCACTGCAATCCCTCCAGAAAATGCCTCCTCCCCAGCTTCAAGCAGCACACGACTCACCGTTGCATTGACCTGGAGCTGGTATGCCTGGGTCACTTCATAATCCAGCTCCCGTATCACCGACACGATGCCACGGCCGCTGTCGATGGCAAAGAAACTGGAAGGAGGCTGGAAGGAGTAAAGCACGCTGCCTCCTGCCCCCTGGTCCGGGTCCGTGGCATTCACGATGAAAATCGGAGTGCCCACCGGCGTGTTCTGGAGAGAAAATAAAACCACAATAGATGGGTAAAATTGTGCACCAGCATTTTTAACCCGCTGAACGCACCTCGGCGATCTCCTTTGCCCGCCAGAAGGGATAGCTAGACCCCCAGGAACTTTTATTTTTAGGGCATTTCTAAGTTATACAGCTGCTTGCTTTATTACAGTATTGCAGCAGCTATAATAGTTGTTACACACTTATAATAATAGTTATACAGCTGTGGTGAAGATGGCACTCTATCACAAACCCTTATTTTCCCAGACATCACAACTTTGGAGAAAAATTACTCTCTTTGATAAAACTTGTTTTCTGCCCAAAGGCACTTTTGTTTTCAGCGCTGATTCCCTCTCTGTTTTCACCATCAGGCATTACATATAAGAGAGCCTTTGGAAATAATAAAAAAAAAGGTAAAAAAAAGCAAGCATTAAATGCAACACAGAACTTCATGTAAAATTCAAAGTTAGAGTTTCCACAGCAACTCCAACCTGGCTCGATTAACGGAGGCATTAACAGTTAAATCGTCATAAATCTGGAACTAATCTACATGCATAAAACACGCAGCTGAGTGCACAAAATCAGCAATGGCAAATGCAGTTTGGCACTTCTTATTGTTTAACTTCACAGCGGGGAGAACAATTATCCATTTTTGGTGGAACAGCTGCATGTTCCTATGCAAATCTTAAATGCATATTCTTGTCTCTTGAAAGGCTGAAGCACAGACCGCAAGCAAAAAGGCTTTGCCAGGCACCGGGCTGCAGGTAGGCAAGTCTGTACGTCTGCAACATGGTCACAGCTGCTTTAAGAACTGAGACTTGAAAGGGAGACAGCAAAGGTCAGAAGGAAGATGTGGCAGCAGCTGGTTATGGACAGTTGGGTTAACATGGGTTATTTCTGCAAACCTCTTCCTAGAGTGTCTGTGTTTCATTGTTAACTTCATTTGTATTAAATTGCTCGCCCTCAGCCCATAGAGAAGTAGCCTGAAGTGCTGAGGAGATGGAATGGAGACTTGAGGAGAGGTAGAGCTTAGAAGATGGGGTGCTGCTTCCAAGTGGGGCTCCTCCATCAAATCTTTGGCCGAAGCTGAGAAAAGAACTGAGCCATTTTCAGGTTTTTTTTGGGGGAACCACAAATCTTGCAGTAAACCACAGACAGGGTTTCAGCAAGGCTGTCCCAGCCCACCACCTCCACTACAAAGCATAAGAAACTAAGGCTCCACACTTGGAGGCCTGATTTAACTGGATTAATACAGGGTGATGGCAGCAGGAAAGAAGCAAAGCATCTGGATTCCCCCCAGTGAGGCTCACGCCAGCAGAAACTTGCCTTCAAGGCAGGCAGCAGGATTTGCTGTGAGCTTGGTCAGAGTGGGGAAGCCAAGGCACGCCCCACAACTCCCACTCCTCAGTCCAGGCCTGGACACTCATCCCCATCCATCCCTCACACCTCCCTGCCCTTGCATCCAGCCGTGCGGCGTTGCAGGGATGCTCTGACATCCGAGCGTGCCTTTGGCTCCAGCAAAGCTCCACTTTCTTTATTTCAGTGTCATTTCTGCTAAGGTGTGAGAGTTGCAGTTCCCACCTAGATTTTTTCACTTGCTTTCTTTTTTTTTCCTCCCTCTAAATCAAGCTGCTAAAAAAAGCCTCACAGGGCATGGCCTGAGGATTATTTTTTAAAGCACCTTCAAGGTTTTTTTTGTGATCAGCAATCATAAAAGCATAAAAGATGGAGCTAGAAGAGACCTCAAAAGAGAAACTTGTCCCCATGCTACACCTAAATCATTCCCATCCTTAAAGCCTTCTAGCAATGGAGACACCACATCCTCCCCAGCCCATTTGTCCTGGCAGTTTGCTGCACTTTTCTCTTACAACAGCTCATTTTCTGGCACGCTTAACCCAGATCTGCCCTGCTGCCATGTAAGCCCTTGACTCTGGGCCATGCACACAACACATTCATCCTGGCTTGCACATTTAGACTGCTCAGGAACCAGGACTTTGTTAGCTTGGGAAGTGCGTTGGGGTGGAGAAGCCTTTCACAGAGGATTGTGGTGGGTGTTTTCTTCCCAAGCACCACCAAGACACCTTCTCAGACAGCATTGGATCATCTCCCCAAACCTCTTTTTGGGCTACCTGCCTCCCCCAAGCCATCATCAGCTGGCAGCAACCCCAGAGCATCCTGCAGCCCTTCCCTCACTGCTTCAACCACCACAGTCCACATGCTCCAACAACTGCCTTCTCAGATTCCTCCCCTAGAGCCACCGCAGTATCAATGTCACCATGAAGAGCATTACAAATTAACCATTAATAGGGGGAGGAGGGGAGAGGCAGGGAAAGAGTAAACGTGGGGTTGCACCGATGAGGTCTGGGGTACGTTGTCCCCTAAGAATAATAATATTCATAAGGATAAAGCTGGTCTTGATGAATATGTTTCCTCTTCTTTTTAAGTGCCCCTCGCCACTCCTTTTAGCATGCAAATCCGCTCTGGTCACCCGTGATTATGGGGCTGGCTGTGAAAGAGGAGAGCTTGATTTGCCCAGCATTGTATTTCATACAATAGCCAAAAAGCAGGCTTTGAAGAGAGTTCATCTCCTTGTCCTTCCAAAGGAGAAGCTGTCTGGAGGGACAAAGAGGTCACCAGCTTCGGTGCTGTCAGCTCTGTTCCCTGAAGACACTGCCTGAGCTCTGACTTAGTGATTACTGAATTTTTATCCTTATTTTACAGCTTTGCTGACCAGGTCCCTTCACTGGCCAGGATAGCAAAAGCCATAGAGGCAGAGTGTGAGCTCTGGACAAAGATCTGGCTGGCCATGAGAAACAGCCATGAACATCTACACCAAAGCCTGAGGAGCTGGGAGGGACGTTAGGGCAGGACCTCAGCACTGCAGGCATAAAGGTGGGTGCACGATCAAAGCTCTGCCTGGGTGGATTTAGGAGGGGAGCAGAAGGAGCTGCAATAGAAGGAGTGTGGCAGGAGCTTCAAGCAGAACACCACAGTCACAGATCTCTGATACTGCCCAAAATGCAGTATGAGAGATCACTACCAAACAGCACACTAGTCAAAAGATGCAGACATGTAATAAGTTCTCTGGATAATGCATATTTTTTTCCACAGCTTAAATTCAAGGAAAAAAAACTCCTCTAGCAAGGCAAAACCAGCTGTGGGATGCAGACATATCCTCCCCAGCAACAGTCCTCCTGGAAAAGAGGTCTCATTTTCAATATTCATGCCCAGGCAGGACGCAGTCAGGACTCAGAGGAATTTCTGACTGTCTGCCTTAAAAAGCATAAGAAGTACGTCTTTTAAATCCTCTTGCTGTTTTTTTGGGTCAAACAGGCTCAAGATATTCCTCAGCGGGAGGCTGACGTCTTTATTTCTCACAAGATGAGGCCCATCATTTAGACAATGGAGCAAAACATCTGTATAAACAGAGCTGACTGAGGTTTTTTGTGTTTGGTGGTAAATAACAGGCAGTGGGCACGTCCCAGTGAGGTGTGACTGGGGAGCCCTGCACCAGACCAGCTCAAGATGACAGTGTTTCTGTTTTTTCAGCATCTGAGCCCATTTAGAGGACCCCTCTGCATGTCCCTCATGGCTCTTCTTCCTTGGCAAAGATTAATTGTGGTTATGCTTAGCTCCCCGACAGGAAAAAAAAAGCAAATTCTACCTTG
Organism: Chloroceryle aenea; assembly: GCA_013399075.1. Lineage (NCBI taxonomy): Eukaryota > Metazoa > Chordata > Aves > Coraciiformes > Cerylidae > Chloroceryle > Chloroceryle aenea. The sequence continues at coordinate 110,893 of VWZY01006683.1, read as the reverse complement.
TCTGTCCAGAAAAAATAAAGAAATGCAGACAGACATCAGCCTACAGGTGCTTGTGGCAAACAGGTGGGTTTTCTACATGAGGTGCCAAATTTGTTCATTTTTAAAGCTTTCACCTCTCTCTCCAGCAGCCAGTGATGAAGCTTCACTCGCTCCAGAAAAAAAAGAACTGGTGACAAAACTGTGTCATATCATTACATCTTTGTTATGATGCCAGCAGATGTGAGATAAAAATAAACACGCAGACAGATGCCTCCCATATAGAAGGAGGGCAAAGGGGAGTGGGACCTGCTCCTGACCTGTCTCCAGCACCCCATCCTTCATCTGATAATCAGCTCAGCAGGAACATCTCTGGCACCCAGGTCCCCACTGAGCAGTTCTGGGAGCTAAAGGGCTCCGGTGAGCCAGCTACAACACTGCTGAGCTTCATGGGCACAGGCGTGCAAGGCAGAGGAACTGGTTGTGCCTTCCTTTGCAATAAATGAACAAACAAATAAAGCATTGAACTGCTGTAAAAAAATCTTATCGGAAGAACATTGTGGGAGCCCGCCTGCCAGAAAGAGATACTGAATGGTGACAGTGTATCACGTGTGTCCACCCAAAGCACCAAGGTCAAACAAAAAGCAGCAAGGTACAAGAGGACACTACTCCATTTTCATGTATTGCTTGGATTAAAATAAGGAACTAACAGTTGTAATATCCCTGTCCAAACACAAAAGGATGTTGCAGAGACCAAGACCTTACCTCACTCGTATCAACTCAGCAGTACCACGAGGCAACACGCATGTTCAAGGGACCAAAAAGTTGTGTTTCCATCCAAAAGGTCTCATAGGTGAGTAGCTCCTGAGGCATAAGCTCCCAAATCAAGGAAAACTTTCGGGTAGACAATGTTTAAGGAGTAGGTAAAGCTAGATGAACAAGCTCTTCTTTTACACAAGGCTGAAATGAGAAGGCTGCTTCCAGAAAAAGCTGCATCCGTGCTGTGTCACCAGGCCCATGGCGTCTGCTCCCAGGGTATATAAACCCCTCTGGCTGTCAGACAGCCACTCACCCTGCTAACAGAGCAGATTTGCACAGTGCCTTTGAGAACTTTTCCACCATAGCGAAACCATTTCACGGGCCACAGGCCACCAACACCTTGAGCATGCCTTGATCCATCAGTCTCGTCCAGCTGGCCTGACACCGAGCGCCCTGTGGCCAAAGGGTTGAGAGGAGGAATATGTGGTGCTGACTTTTTTACAGCAGGGTCAAAACTGTGGGGAACTAAAGCTGGGGAAATGAAGCAGGGCAGACCTGGGAGCTGGTTTCTCAGATTCTCCTTTCCCTTAAATGTATCAACTTTTCCAAGCTACAGGCAAGATGTTACAAGCTTCGGTTGGGCAGCAGAAATGGTTTGTTTGGGGAAGGTCCCCCAAAGCCTGCTCCCCATCTCCAGCAGGTGGCCAAGTGGAGGACCTCCATCTGACCTCCCAGGGCAAAGTCACCCAGCAGAAGCTGGTAGAAACGATTAGGATGCGGCCGCGCGCGTGCTGTACCCATGCAAATAATGTGGAAAAACGGCAGGCAATCTGGCCCAACAGCTGTCTGAAGGTCGATGAGATGAGAGGAGGCGACGCAGACGGACTGGGGGGCATATAGTGATGGGCACGAAGGCTCGAGCAGCAGGCAGCCTACTGAGCCACCTGCCCTGTGATCTTCACATCAATATTGAAACAGCCCTATTTCAGGTCCTTCCCCACCGCCTCCCTCCAGCCATCGATGCAGGGGCTGACTGCTCCCATCAGGAGATGCTTCACTGCTTCACGCTCCTGTTATATCTCAGGTCAACCTATTACTCTGAAATCATTCCCTGCTGCTGTTCCTGGTGGCTCTTTTCTCTCACCCTGCCCCTTGCTGTTGTGCAGCAGGGCAGCTGAAAGGAGCTTTGCGCTCTGCTAAAAGCCAGCTCAGACATCGCTCTGTTGGAGTCAAAGGTGCTCCCACAAATCCCACCTCACTGCAGGGCGAGAAGGAGGTTCCATCCCTCTTGCTCAAGGCCAGGCATCTCAGAGCTGCTGCCCAACAGAGCAGGCACTGAATCCAAGTGCTCAACTCCTGGCTCCCTCAGCCCTGGGATGCCCAGGATAGGTTTAAGTCACCTATTCCTGTCCAGTTCTCACATGCTGCAGGCAATAGCTGCAAAAGCAAAGCCAGAACGAGCGCCAGCCCCTCTTCCAGACTCTGCCAAGAGTTAAAAACAGCCCCGGGTTTTGGTTTCCCACCCCAGGCTCCATCTTGGAAGTGGCTTGACTGCCAGACCGGGTCCCTTGCCCGTATGCCAGCTCTAAACGCTTGCGTGGATGTGTGCAGACTTCCAATTCCTGTATTCTCTATTACAATTTTAATTACATTTATTAATTGCATTACTGCTAGTCTGAGCCAAGCAATTTCCAATTTCAAAGTTTGATTTTAAAACCTGATAATTTCCCTCTTTTTTTTTTTTTTTGTTTGAAATTCACCCCACCTTTCAATCAGCTCTTGTTAATATGTATCTCTTGTTGCTATCTCTATTAAGTGACCTCCCTCATTATCGGATGACACTGGCAAACGGCCACCGCAGAGCTATAATTCAATTGAGGGGCTTTTGAAAACACCATAAACACAGCTGGAATAGATGCATTATAGGAGCTGGAGGCTGAATTAGCTGCTGGATAACAGCACTCGGAGCTGAGAGTGCTTATTCACAGCAGATACGACCCGACCCAACACACGGCGCTGAAGAAAGGGACATTGCAACAACCAGCAGGTCCATGGAGGAATTTCCTATGCTGGCAGAACAACAGGGCTCAGTGGGCAAAGGGTGAGTGGTGACTGGTGGGAGATGATGCTGTTGGTATCCCATGGGATAAAGCTGCTCGCTTCTTTCCCACCTGAGGTAACTCTGCCTTTGCCAGCACAGGGCTCGGATGGCTGATTTATGGCATGGCATCCCCAGACAAGGGGTGCACGCTGGCTCTGCCACCTCTCCTCAAAGCCCTTGTCACTTCTGCAGAGCGGGTCTTTAGGGGCAAGCCCAGCAGAGGCAAGAGAGGGCAGATGGGAGAGGAAGAAAATACTAATAAGAAAATCAAGAAACTCACAGTATTCCTCTTACTTATAACTTGCCAAGAGGCTCTGGCCACTGTCCCTTCCAGGCAGAGATGCGATAAGTGGGACCTGTCACCCCTCTCGCTCTTGCGAGCAGCAAAGTGGCCTCACAGCTCAAGCACCCCTCCAGAATGGAGTTATATTTGAAGGAGAAAGTGAGGTGGATGAAAACCACTTCTGAAACAGAGCTTCAGTTTGCAGCTTCAGGGACAAAAGGAACTGCTTACCCTCGGCCACAGCAAAAGCAAGGTTTGGGCTTGCACAGGGGCTGCATCACGACCTCCATCATCCCCAGCCAAACCAGCAGAGCCAGGGGATTCCTCCTCTCTGCTCTCTCTCCAAACCTTGCCTTCATTTTGGTGCTTGGTCTCTCCCCAGCCAGCCCTGCCTTGCCCAAACACCCATGCAAACAGACAGAAAGCAGCAAAGTGGGTGAAGCACCAGGAGAAACAGAACAAATTCCACTCTGAGTTTTGAGATGCCATTCCACCCATACTGGTTATTTAAGCAGCCAGAGAGCTTTGTCTGTCAAAGCTCATTTCCCTCAACAGCCTCTATGCCGAGGTAGCACGAGCTATTAGACTGTACCCTGGACTTGAGTGTGCTGTCCCATATCTCAGGAGACCATGAGTGGCTTGTCACAGCTCTGTGAGAGGTAATGAAGAGGAGCAAAGCTAATGTTAGCAGGCTTGTGCAGGGGAACCTTTAAGGAACCTTTCCAGCAACCAAAAAACCACTGACACTGAGTGGAGCATCTCTGTGCTGGGGCTGTTTAGCCTGGAGAAGAGAAACTGAGAGGGGATCTGATCAATGCTGATCAAGAACTAAATGGGGTGGGGGGAAGGCAAGAGGATGGGGCCAGACTCTTCTCAGCAGTGCTTAGAGACAGGACAAGGAGCAACAGGCACAAACTGGAATCCAGGGAGTTCTACCTGAACAGGGGGGGAAACTTTGCTGCCAGGGTGTCAGAGCCTGGCCCAGGCTGCCCAGAGAGGTTGTGGAGCCTCCTCTTCTGGAGAGATTCCAAACCTGCCTGGACAAGGTGATCCTGGGACTCCGCTCTGGGTGAGTGCTGGAACAGGGGGGTTGGATGAGGTGATCTCCAGAGGTCCTTTCCAACCCTCACCATTTTGTGATTCTATAACTGCTACAAACACCTACAGGTGTGTAAAGTCATGAGCACAGAAGAGGAGCATGCAAGATCTGAAAAACCCTGGGCAATTGCTCATCTTGTCTTTGGAAAAGAGGTGAGCACAGCTCCATCAGGGACAAAGCACTCTACCTGCATACTTTCAGCTTCCTCCAGCGTGGCACATCGCACTCAGCAGGTCTGATAACTCCTGCCAAAGAGTGTTAAAGGCAACGGCCAAGGTGCTTGCTGGACTGTTCTTGATGATTTTCAGCAGCCCTGCAAACACCAAGGACCAACGGCGGACCAGGCAGAGCAACCAACACACTGTCAGGATTTCTTCAGTGGGAGTGACTCCAGACCTCAGCTACATCAGCTCCAAGTGAAATCAGAAGGTTAACAGGGAATTAAAGGGAAGCAGCAGAATTAACAGCTCCTGTGAGACTGACAGATGCTAGATCCTGCTCTATACTCTCTCACCTTTCTACCAGACAACAATCTCATCAAAAAGGGAGACAGAGTCAGGCACATACATCATCTTCTCTAAGCCATAGGACTTGGTGCTCTGAGAGATTGATTAACACACAGAATAATTCAAAATCAACACAGTCAGCCAGCACACAGCCCTCAAAATACAAGTGTAAACAAGGAGTATTATCAGGCAACTGTATTTTTAATGGATCCCTGCTGGGAGCCTTCAAGTCTTTGTCCATTATTTGACATTTTTACCAATCATCTGGAAGAGTGAAAGCACAGAGGTTTGGAGATAGATAAATAACAAAGGGCACAGACCATCAACATCAAGCAGATTGCCAGCATCTGGTTTGAACCAACATCTATTTTGTTTTTAATGTATAAAGGCAGCGTGCTCTATCTGAACCAAAAAATACAGCTCTGCTAGGAGTGGTGATCACCCTCTAGAACAAACCCTTTCCCACTACCCTGGGAGATGACAGAAGAAAAAGGCAGTGAAACAACCACCACTTCACTAGCACAGCCTCTGCAGCTGAATCCGACCAAAGAAGCCTCCCTTCTCTCTCATTTCTGCCCATTATCCATCTCCAGGCTTTAAGGAGCCCAGTATGACCTGAGCAAGGGCTGGGAGGCAGCCCGTGCCACCCAGCGGCCACGCGTGACACTTTTAGTGGTCAATCCCAATTTTGGAGGTGGCAGATGGGAACCCAAGATGGTCTAACACACATTTGAAAGTCAGAAGCAAATGCCAAGAATGTGAAAACCTGTCAATCAGAGAGCTCCCGGCTTCGATGGCACCACTTTGCTCCTGCTGCTGTGATTATCCTGCTGGAAGAGGGCGTTCGGAGCAAGGGCATGCGCAGCAGATGGCCCAGCATCCCTTCAACTCTGGTCTTACCAGAGACAGTGGGCATGGACCAGGTGGATCCAGGTGGCCACAGTCAAGGTCTCCTCTCCTGTCTGCTCGTAGCACCAGCAGTGGCAGATTTTGTCCAGGGAAGCAAAGGCAGCTCTGGCCTGCAGCAGCCAGAGAGATTTTCCTCTATTCCTCCCCTCAATATTAGAATTCAGTAGTGGCATCAAATCACCAGCATGATTTACTGCTCCCAGCCAACTTAAGTTATGGGGTGAGAGAATCACAGAGTCATTTAGGTTGGAAAAGACCTTTAAGATCATCAAGTCCAACTGTTAACGCAGCTCTGCCAAGTCCACCCCTGTGGTGCTGTTCCTCAGCACCACATCTTTTAAATACCTTGAAGAAATCCCTTTTCTGATTTCTTCTCCGGAGTAACACCATAAACTAGGCACATCCTATTTTTTTATATCCCATTTTATTTGCAGTTGCCCCTAACTTCTCATTTCTAAGCCCAGGGAGAAGCTCAAGAAGATGGGTTAACACACCAGCTGGGGATAAAGGATGCCTGGGATCAGCCCACCGACCTCTGGCATCTGGAGAGGACGGGAGCAGGACAACCTGCCGTGCTCAAAACCAGACAGTAACGAGGATTACTCTTAGTGGGAGTCTGTCCCTATCAGCTCCTCTAGGTAACCCTTGCCACAAGAGGTGCAAACCAGCACCCCCACGGCAGCCCACGGGGCGAGGCTCTGGATGGCAAATGACTTTCATTAAGGCAGAGCGTTAATACAATGACTTACAAATGAAACCCTAATGACAGGACACTCGCAGTACTGCTTCTACTAGATATTAATTGGGTGACACTTTCTTTTAATGGTACATTAATTAATGCGGCATATCAACGGAAGCCCACGGCACCCGCATTAATACAAATGAATTCATTATCACCGGTGTTATTACAAGAAATGACAAATAAATCTGTAACAGTGGGGCCCTTCAAATAATAGCCACGAATCATTAGGTATTGCATTCATTTATACACCATACTGCAAACATACACATGCAGTCTCTGGCTGCTTATCTAATCGCACATTCCTCTCCACACCAGCCCACTGCCTGTTCCTCCCTGGCTCTTGAGCTGGCCTGAGTCACTCTGGAGGAGAACACAGTGGCCATCCCACCTGGCCAAGGAGAAACTGAGACTTGCTTTCATATCAAGTCACTACCAGGACTTCCTACTATATCCTCTATCCCCCACACCCTCAATGACCATCTCGAGTCTTTCAAAGACTCTAGCACATGTAGAATCCTGGAACTGGTCTGGTTGGAAGAGACCTTCAAGATCAACAAGTCAAATTGTCAATCCAGCACTGCCAGGTCACCACTAAACCATGTCCCTCAGCACCACATCTCCACAGCTCTGAAACCCCTCCAGAGATGAGGACTCCACCACTGCCCTGGGCAGCCTGGGCCAGTGTCTCACAACCCTTTCAGGGAAGACCTTTGGAAAAAATGTCCAACCTAAATCTCCCCTGGTGCTATTTGAGGCTGTTTCCTCTTGTCCTATTGCTTGCTACCTGGGAGAAGAGTCCAGCCCCCATAAGTTCCTGTAAAGAGGACCACCTGTCTTTCCCCCATCTCTTGCACTACCATTTTTAGCCAGGTAGACAGAAACCTGCCTGCTTTAAAACTTCTTTATTATTTTACTGCTCATTTATCCCCTGTTCTGGTAGAAGAGCAAAAAAACACCTTTCACAGCACAGACTGTCTGCCTTCTGACCATAGGTGGAACAAGTAATTTGTCCTCAGAAAAGCAGGGGAATTTTTTTTTCTTTTTAAACCTCTCATTGAAATCTGGGATTTGTAAATCCCAAGGATCCATCAAAAAGACCCTCCTGTGAGACCCTCTGCAGCAGCCTGTGAGCAGGTATCACTCTCAACATGAGCGAAAGCAAAATCCATACAGCTGTGCTGAGTCAAAAAATATTTCCCTGTCTTCCTGTGGATGACTTTATTACCAAAAGAAGGATCGATAGCAGTTCAGCTCAGGTCTCCCCATCAGGCTTTGTTCTTGCTAAAGAGGTAAACTCAAGCACATAGTGTTTCTGTTGAGCCATTTTGTGACACGGTTCTCCTGGAGGGACCCCAGACGCATGGGTACCACTGTCCCATGATGGCTAGCACCTCAGTGAGCTGTCCCCCACCACCTCTGCAGTGCTCACAAGCTGGAAGAGCAGTTACAAACCTGGGACAAAGGAATGTACAGGGAATAATTTTTTTACAGATTCAATATATGAAGACTTACGGACTTGCCCTTGAACCGCTAGAGCAGGAAAACCCAGCAAAGGAGTTAGATCAAGGTAATTAAGACATATAGTAAAGACAGGAAACCTAGCAACCCAGAGAAGGAAGAAATGGGAAGAAAAAACTCAAGCCTACCAGTTTCTGTAGCATCAGGGATGTGTCCCTCAGGAGCCCAAGTAGGACCAGCTCTTTAATATCTTCATCAATGACATGAACAGTCGATTTAGGGCACCCTCAGCAGGTTTGCAGATGATACCAAGATGAGTGGTGCAGCTGACATGTCTGAGGGACAGGATGTGATCCAGAGGGACCTAGACAAGCTTGAGGAGAGGGTCTGTAGGAAACTCATGAGGTTCCACAGGGCCAAGTGCAAGGTCCCGAGCCTGGGTCAGGGCACCCCCTGGTATCAACCCAGGCTGGGGATGAAGGGATGGAGAGCAGCCCTGAGGAGAAGGACTTGGGGGTGCTGGGGGGTGAGGAGCTGGACACGAGCCAGCCCCGTGCACTCACAGCCCATCAGCCACTGGGCTGCATCCCCAGCAGCGGGGGCAGCAGGGCCAAGGAGGGGATTCAAAGTGACACAGCCAAGCACCCAGTGCAAGGGGAAGGGATGTAAAGCATCAGATGTAGCTGCAGAGCCGTGTAGCTGGGGCATTTCTCCTCCTCTCCTAGTCACAACAGGCCCTCCAAGCTGTGATGAAAACAGAGGGGCTCATCTGCAGCTTTAAAGCTCTTGGAGTCACATTCAACCTCTGGGCTGTTTTGTTTCAGCTGGCTTTGCTTTAGTACAGGCTGGGGTCACGTTGCACTCTTTCCCTGTCTAGCAGGATTCCTAATGAAAAGCGTTTTCCCAGTGGACTCAGCTCACCAGCTGCATTGACTGGCACATCTGGGTGAATTAAAGGAGCAATGGTTTGGAATTCCCTTCAGTCACTCTAAGGGCAAACCCCTTCAGCTCAGGGCAGCATCTGTGAGGTGGGAAACGGGCACAAATCCAACTTAATCCCCCCAAACCTTGCCTGAGGAAGGGGGTTAAGTCTATTCTTTTCATATGAGTCACCTCATTTCTCATCTTCCCTCAGCTTTGCCCTCATCCACAGCTGAGAAAATGGATTATTTGCCCAACTTTTTTTCTTTAGCATCCCTGGCTTATAGGTTACAAACTTAAAACTCACAACAATTACAAATCAATCAGGGTTTACCCCTCTCTTCTCCTGCTGTTTATCACCCTCACTCACCTCCTTGTCACCACCACCAGAACCTTATTGCCAATGTCTGTCAGGGACACACCGTCTGTCAGTCTTAGGTGAGGTCAAGTTCCTAAGCTCACCTAAGTTCCTCTCTCCATCCTCTTCACTCTAGACAAGCCCCAGCAAAGCAAAGGTTAAAAGCCCTGAAGATAAAGCATGTACTCTCCTCCCCAGATGTGTCCACAATCTCCTTCAGCTGACTTGAAACTCTAAATGAGACACATCAACATGGGCACTGGTCAACCTCAACCTCCAGACATGACCATGAAGGCCTTTAAGGTGATTTATTTTGGCAAAAAAGCAGTGCCCAGGGGAGAAGTGCAGGGTACTCCACTCAGTATGATGTTGTTATACCAGGAATGCCATCGGCTGGCAAAGTTGATATCCCAGAGGAACTGCACAGCATGGCTTTAAATACCTGCTCCTGATGTGATGAACAGCTTTGCTCTACTCAAGCAACAAAATTAGCTACTTTTGCCTCTAAATCCCCAAGGATCAACCTGACCAGGAGGTGGGGAGATCTTTCAAATGTCAGCAAAGCCTGAGGCTCTGAGGCAGCAGAGGCAGAGTGAGGTGCACAGGGTATAGCAGAAGCATCAGCGTGGGACACGGTCAGGGCTGGTAGCCTCATTGGTTAAATCACAGCACAAACTCCCTATTTCTAATGACAGTTTTCAAAACCTCAGCTTATCAAGTGGACCCACAAAAGCAATCATGTTGGACACGGCTTAGAAGCATCCTCACATTAAAAAGAACAGCTTTTTCCTCTTCCCTCTTATTCCTTAAACCACTCATCCCTTACCTCTCTCCCACGAAAGACCTCTCTGGATAGATCTAGGGGTGGCAGAAGAAAGGCTGAGCCATGTGGCCATAAGCCTGTTAACCATTGCACATCACTCTTCATAGGAGCACAAGGCAGTTGCTGTGTAAGGCTCCTCACCTTTTCCCTTACCTTCTTTGGAAGGGTCATTGGCCCAGGATTTTCCAAATGGATGCTTGTTCTGCACTCCTAGACCTGCGTCCTCTGCTCACACCTGCTCATTGCACTCGGATTCACCAGGGTCCAAACCTTTCTCAGGGGCACACTGGGGCCTCTCTGCTTGCAGAAAAGCTTTGTGGATAAACTTTAACCCAAATCAAGTAATTATAAAACCATACTGCAGTAATGCTACATCAAACATCATCCTAAATTGTCAACACGCTCCGCAAGAGCTCCAGACGATATCCTTGAAGGTTCCTATGCCAAGAGGCAGGGGAACGGCACAGGCCTTGTATCCAGTCTTGAGAACTCTTTCCTAAAGCCTCCCCTCTTCCTTGCAAGCTCCTTCAGCTCCAGTGGTTCTGGCTTCTGCAGTCCTGGGCTGCACTTGGTATCGTTAGGGGCTTTCCCACCTCCCGCAGCTAACAGAAAGCCTTTGTAAGCTCCTGCATAGCCCGAGATGTCCTTCAAACCATTTCCTCACCTCAGTTTAGGGAGGAATAAGAGCAAAAGCAAACCACCCTCCACTTGTGTGATAACAGCCTGAACCAGCCCCCAGTCAAGCAGCACTGTCCTGAGCTGTGATCAGTGCAGGAATCCCTGGCTCCTTGCTCAGCACCAACAGCCTCCATCTGCCACCTCGCACCCCTCTCAGCTTGCAGCCTCTCGCCACTACCTTATCAGCTTTTAGGGATTTTTGCTGCATCTCTGTGTGTTTGCCCGCAGCCTCATAGCTCTGTGATAAGGCAAACTATTTTCCTCTTTCATTTCTAATAGCGTTGCCAAAGGAACCAGCCTTTGCTGGTCTTTGCCACCTGAAGAACCAACCAAGCATACTGAGAAGCCGTGTCAGAAGAGGGGTCAAACCAATCAGTGGGTGACACCAATTGTGTCAAGTAGATTTTTAAAATGCCTTAAGTAGATTTTGAAAATACCTTAAGTGTTTTTTTAAAAATTCCTGGTGTTTTATAATAGAAGTGCTCAGGATTGGGTTGGTTGGTTTGTTGGGTTTTTTTGTTGTTGTTTTTTCCAAAGGGGGTCCAATCTCTGAATACCCCTGGGTACATCACAAGGATCGAGGCAATTGGGTCCTACAGCCTTGCCATAGAATCTCCTGCAGGGATAATACACCAGTAAAAAGGCTTAGAAAGTACTGGTAGGGAAAGCACATTCCAGCAAGGGATCTCAATGTTAAAGAATAGGAAAAAGGTGGAAAAGGAAAAAGAGAGAGAAAACAGAAAGGGGAAAGAAAAAAAGCTGCATTTTTGCCCTTTCTGGGGACAACTCTCTCCTTCCCTCCCTCAGTTCATCACATCTTTTTTCAGCTAGCAAAGGAGATCCCAGCTCAGCCAGCATCCTTGCCAGGTCCAAGAATTAGCATGGCTTAAACCTCTGGCATTATCTGGGCAAAATAAAACAAACCCCACACAACCCAAATTCTACACAACCCTGCAAAGCTTTCTTTGCTTAAACTGTTCCCTTTGAGACACAGGCTGCAGTCAACGGCCATTTCCCAGGCGCCGACATCCCTCCAGCAGAGTTGGACTAAGCCTCATCATATCGACCGTGGCCGCGGGTGAGGACTGGGAGAGGGCCAGGCTCATTTGCCAGGGCAGAGAAAAAAACTAACCCTGTAACATCAGAGCCCCCAGAGCCCTCCTGCTATGTCTCCTGCTCCCCTTTCTGCGCTGATTGCAACAACTCGCCCTTCTGCTGATTACAGCTGATGGTCCTGGCTGGTTTTTGTCCCTCCAAACCAGAGCTTCTATTATCGAGGGTCTGGGTTTTTTAAAAAGGTTTGGGTTTGTTGTTTTTTTTTTGACTGCTTTTTCAGTTCAGCTAGTGAGTTTATTTTTTGCTTGGGCTCTTTCCTACCCTGTCTGGATGTGCTAATGGATTTTGGTGCTTGCCAGAATTCAGCAAAACCAGGCTCGCTGGGTAGCATTAACTTCTAACCCCCGTGTAAAAATAGCTGCAATAAAGCAGAGTGACTAATATAAGCTTCACCTAATGTAACTTTGATTAAAAAGTGCTGCTCTCTTCATCACTCCTGGGTGGTAACTCCAGAGAAACGTCCTTCCCGAGGTCTGGAAAGCCTGTAGTCTGTGGAAGAAAAAAGCCGCCGTGACACTGGCACATCCCAGGGCTGCTGCTGAGCCCAAAAGGGAAGGTGGAGGGAGCAATCTCACAGGAAAAGACCAAAACAACAGGAAAAAAAAAAGACAGATTCCTCCCACCTCCAGGTAGCAGAGGCAGTGAAAAGGCAGCCTACAGACCCTCCCAGCTTTACCACAGCTGCAGAGCCATAGCACCGAGGTCCAGGGCAGAGAAGCATCATCTTTTCCCTCAGAAGACCTTCCCTCAGATGCAAAATCCTCCATGTATTTAATTATTCTCTTCACTCCTGGTGCTGGTAGACTGTGGCAGGAGCTGTTTACAGGCAGCAGGAGGAGGTAGGGAAGGTTTTAATTTCACGCCATGCACCAGGCGCTGCAGTTTTGGACACTGTTTGTTATCTGACTTCTGGCCCTATCTCTGAGCCTGGTGCTCCTCAGGCAGCCGCGGCCAGTTGGCTTGTTAATTTATTCTCTGCTAGGATGGGGATTCTGTTCAAGTGAGAGCCCTCCCTGGCCAGGCGTGCAGGTTTAATAACAAAATGCCTTCAAGTTTGGAGGTGTGACTTGGTGCCAGGTTAAGTAACAGCACCTGCCACTCCTGGGGGGCTGCTGCGGTTCCTGTGCCACAGCAGACAGGCTGAAACGTTGCTGCTGTGAATCACCATTTCCTTCAACTCACATCCACTTGGAAAGAAAAAAAATATAAATCACCTGGGACTAAAACCAATTTCCAAATCTCCCACCTCTGCAGATGGCTGAACTGTAACCCCAAATGAAAGGGCCATGTCCTGGAAAGAGAGAAGCTGCTATAGCAATACCTTCATCATCATCAAAATTACCCAAGATCATGAAATTCCTGCTCAAGGCCTTGAGGATGAACATTTCTAGATCCATATTTAGTTTGCTTGGATTGGGTTTTTTGGACTACAGTTGTGGACACGTCTTTAGGAAAACCTGCTGTGGTACAAAAGGCCCCTGAGAAGTCTGTCTGCAGACATTTGCTCTCCCTAGTCACTTCTGGGGCCTAGAAATGATAGAATGGTAGGGGTTGGAAGTAACCTCTGGAGATCACTGAGTCCAACCCCCTCCTGCCAACGCAGTAACACCCAGAGCAGGCCTCACAGGAACAAATCCAGAAGGGTTTCAAAGTCTCTAGAGAAGGAGACTCCACAAACTTTCTGGGCAGCCTGTTCCAGGCTCTGTCACCCTCACGGTAAAGAAGTTTTTCCTCATGTTGAGGTGGAACTTCCCGAGTTCCAGTTTGTGACCATTGCCCCTTGTCCTGTCAAAAGGTACAGCTGACAAAGAGACTGCCCCCTTCTACTTGACACCCACCCCTCAGATATTTGTAAACATTCATAAGATCCCTTCTCAGTCTTCTCTCCTCCAGGCTTAACAGCTCCAGGGCTCTCAGACTTTCCCCGTGAGAGAGATGTTCC
>VWZY01006683.1:77125-97206 GCA_013399075.1 Chloroceryle aenea | reverse complement strand
GTTCCAGTCCCTTCATCACCCCTGTAGCCTCTACTATACCTTCGCCAGTAGTTCCTTGTCCAGACATGCTACTCCAAATGTGGTCTCACTAGGGCAGAAGATAGTGGGAGAAGAACTCTCAACCTGCTGGCCACACTCTTCTTTACGCACCTCAGGACACCGTTGGACTTCCTGGCCACAGTCCCATGGATAATTATCCCATGGATAATATTGTCCACCAGGATAGCAAGGTCCTTCTCTGTGGAGTTGCTTTCCAGTGGGTCTACCCCTAAACTGTACTGGTGCATGGAGTCACTCCTCCCCACGTGTAGGACTCTACACTTGTCCTTGTTGAACTTCATTAAGTTTGCCTTTGCCCAGCTCCCGAGTCTGTCCAGGTCTCTCTGGATGGCAGCACAGCCTGCCAGTGTATCAGCCGGTCCTCCCAGTTTAGTACCATCAGAAAACTTGCTGAGGGTGCACTCCGTCCCTTCATCCAGCTCACTGATGAAGATGTTGAATAAGACTGGGCCCACATTTCCCCTGGTCTTCCCTTCACCACTGATGTATTTGAAGAAGCCTTTCTTGTTCTTCATTGCTTCCTTTGCCAGAGTGAATACCAAGAGGGCCTTCTTCCTTGTTGCATCTCTACGAACCCTGGCAGCATTCCTACAATTCTCCCAAGAGACCAGTCGCGTTCTCCACATGCTGTGAACTTCTTCCTTCCACTGGAGTTTTTCCAGCAGCTCCTTGCTCATCCATGCTGGTCTCCTGCCTCCTCTAATTGATTTTTACTCAAAGGAAAGCACCTATCTTGAGCTTGGAGAAAGTGATGTTTAAATATGAACCAGCTCTCTCGGACCCCCTTACCCTCCAGAGTCTTAGCCCAAGGGACTCCTCCAAGTAGGTCTTTGAAGAGGATGAAATTAACCCTCCTGAAGTCCAGGGTTGCAATCTCACTGCCCTGCTTCCTCCTTGTATGATACTAAACTCTGCCATGTTGTGATTGTTACCACCAAGGCTGCCTCCAATCTTCAGACCCCTGACCAGACCTCCTTTGTTCGTTAAGACGAGGTCCAGCAGCACTCCCTTCCTTGTTGGCACTTCCATCACCTGCATCAGAAGTTATCAGTGCACTGCAAGAGCCTTCTGGACTGAGTACCCCTAGCTGTGTGGCCTTTCCAACACATGTCAGGGTGACTGAAGTCACCCATGAGCATCAGGGCCTGTGATCTTGAGGCTATTTGGGGCCTGTCATATCCTCAGGGCAGGCAGGTGGTCCAGAGCTTAACAGTGACATGCTCTGCATGTAGGTGCAACCTGTAGCACAAAGCAAGGAGTTTTTCAGGTCAAAGCAGGCAAAGCCATTGTGCTTTGATAAACCCATCTTTCATAACACACATGCTACTGACATAGATGAGTTTGGAGTGTGTGGAATGCTCCAAACCTCCATTCCTTACACGGTCATAGAGCCATCAAATGATTTGGGTTGGAAGGGAACTTGAAAGACCATCTGGCCCAACCCCCCTGCAGGGAGCAGGGGCAGCTGCAACCAGAGCAGGTTGCTCAGAGCCCCAGCCAACCTCACCTGGANCCTCAGGGCTGCTCTCCATCCCTTCATCCCCAGCCTGGGTTGATACCGGGGGGTGCCCTGACCCAGGGTCAGGACCTTGCACTTGGCCTCACTGAACCTCATGAGGTTCACATGAGTCCACCTCTCAAGCTTGTCCAGGTCCCTCTGGACTGCGTGTCAACCGCACCACTCATCTTTGCATCATCTGCAAACCTGCTGAGGGTGCCCTAAATCCCACTGTTCATGTCATTGATGAAGATATTAAAGAGAGCTGGTACAAACCCCTGAGGGACACCACTTGTCACCAATCTCCATCTAGATATCAAGCTGTTGACCACTTCTGATCTTCTATCTACCCAAATCACAGCTTGCTTGGACACCTCTGCCTGGCCTGACTTAGCCTGGTACCTCTCTAGAGCAGGCCACTATAGCAGGTCACCCTGGGGGGTGCTCTTCCCCAGCAGAGAATAGAGGATGACTTGGAAAACAGCTGCCCCCCATCCAGGCAGCAGCAAGGTGAAGAATTTCCTATGTTTTCAGCATGAGCAACGAGCAAGGCATGAAGTCTGCAGGCTGGGGAGTCAAAGGATCCATCTCTCATTGGATGCCAACAAGAAAAAAACCAAAACAAAACCCAAAACCGACTGAGCACCCTCAAGACCATCACACCCCAGGGGAAACTCTCCTCCAAGTTTTTGTTGTGTAAAACTTCTTCCCAAACACTGACCCCTCTCTTTCTTCCAGGATGGTTTGTCAATACAGAGTTTAGATCTCTGGCAAAGAACTCGGGATGAAAAGAAATCAAGAGTAGGTAATTGCTGCGTGAAAATGACAGCGCAGCAATTTACACAGACAAAAACGGACCGCGGAATACCAAGAGGCAGCCAACAGCGGAGAATCAATACCTCCCAAGAGGTGGGATTATTAGGGAGAGAAAGGGGCTTGAAAGATCCATAAGTGCCTGATGACTGACTATTTCCAAACGACCGTCCGCTGAATGAAAATTGCCTTCGGAGGGATGCCGGGTCCTTTCCGAGGGCGGGAGTTTACGCTGCAGATGCTGCCACATCTCTGTGAGGAGCTGCAAAGCTGGGCAGCAAAACACAGTTGCCTCATTCCCCCCCCAACTTCCCTGCATGCTTCCAGCAAAGGCTTGGGACCCCTGTAGCAAAACGGAAAGCTCTTTCTGGGGTGCACCCTACTCTGGGGGGGAAAGGTGCCAGGTAACATCCCAGCAGGGGTTTAGGTAAACGAGGCTCTTGTGTTCCAGCCCATGCATCAGCATTTCTATCAGAAACAGCTCAAAGAGAGGCAGTGGGAGAAAATGCAAGTTTACAATTCTTCTTTTGTTTTGCCAAAGCATCCCTGTAGTCATTAACAAATCAGATTTGTCAATTCCCCTTCTTTGCTAATAAAAGGCATGCTGATGCATGCTGAAGCATGCTGAAGCATCCTTCAAATAACAATTCCCATGCTTTAAAAATCATAGAATCGTTTTGGTTGGAAAAGACCTTTAAGATCATTGAGTGCAAGCATTAGCCCAGCACTGCCAAATCCACCATAAACCACGCACCTCATCTATGTGTCTTTCAGATACCTCCAGGGACAATCAATCCACCACCTTCCTGGGCAATGGTCACTGCTTAACAGCCTTTCAGTGAACAAAACCATTTCCTAATGGCCAATCTAACTGTGTGCTCAACTCCAGCCTATAGCCACATGCAGGGTCCATCCTACACAGCCTTCAGCATCCAAGAAAACAAGTGTATCTGTGCTACACTTCTCCATAAACACACAGGAAAGCACCAGGATCTCCTACAGCATTCCCAAGTGATGATTACTTCTGTTTTCAGCCTGGTACCCACAAACACCATCCTGTTCTTCAGGGACAGGTGAGTGTCTCAGCATCCCAGCCACTAAGACAACACCACGGGCCATTATCACTTTGTTTTTCTCTGATATGTCAGGTGTACAGTTACAAAAGCATCTTTAGGATCATCCTCTTGGAAATCATCAATTCATGCACCTCCAGCCGAGGATCTACCCTCCGAACATAGAGGGAGTTTGTTTTTAACAAGGCTGCCTCTGGGCATTTTGGCTTTTCATTGAGCACACGCAGGTTTCCTGCACCCAGCAGCTCTGCCAAAAGCAGGCTGCTGAAAACACAGGCTGCAAGCTGCTCTCAGTGGCTCTGGGGGGAAACTCATGTTTGACTTAGTGCTAAGTACGCTCAAAATTCAAAAGTTCCCCCTGGATGACAGCAGCCAAGACACGTAGGAGCCTCATTTTCTCAGGGGATAGCCAATTGCTCACAGCATATCTGGGGAGGAAAAATGAGTAAAAGCCAGAAGAGCTATCTCCTCTCTGCCCACCCTGTAGCTCCACTGTGTGCACATTCACTGTTGTTTCTTGGGATTGGTTTGGGTTTTTTTAAACTATTTTCCAAGGGTGAAAACATAAATAAGATTCTCTTCTGGGAGGGAAGAGGAGGAAGATCACAGTGCAAGGAAGAAGGGAGCGAGGAGGACCCTAAAAGAGCCATTTTTGAAATGCCAGCAGGCAAGAGTTTGTCCAGGGACAGCCTGGATGTACTATTTCTTTTTCAAAGGACAGTAAAAAGAGCTGTTATGTCTCTGGGTTTGCACCATTCAGTTCATTGGCCTGAACAGGAGCTGTAGAGCAGGAAAAGAGCAATGCACAAGACATGCTCTCCAAACTCTTCTTCCAGCAGATTTTCTTCTATTAACGTTTTTTTTTTCTATTAAATGTATTCAGGAGGAATGAAAAATGAGCTGCCTTTTGGATTGTTGGGTTTGTTGGTTTTTGGTTTGATTTTGGCTTTTGGGGTGGGTTTTTGTTATTGGTTTTGTTCTTTGTTTTGTTTTAATTGGAGAAACTGTTTGCTAGCACTTAGGCCAGGGAAAGAGGGTCAAAAACTAAGGACTTATCAACCTTCCTGGACAGGGTAGAGAGGAAGCCACATGTGCAGCCTCCAGCTCAGAGTGGCTTTGGCAGACCTGGCTCAGCACCACCAGTGCCACAAATAGCTCTTGGAGCTCCTCTGGTAGCTGGGATGGTGGTGAAGCCCAGGGACGAGGGACAGAGGAAAGTAGGAGCTGAGAAAAGGGGACAGCAGCAGAAAACTCTTCCATCCAATCCTATGTTGGCCAAGTCAAACCTTTTGCACTGCTGAACCTTGCTGCTTCCAGCATCCCTTCCCTGCAGGTTTTCTGAGCAAACAACTGTTCTGCACAGCAAAATGCAACATGACCCAAATAAAATAGAGGAATGAAGAAAAGAACAATTTAACTCCTCTATTTTTGAGTTTCACAAAAGGCAGGGCATTTAACCTTTATGAACACATAGGAATTCCCCTCTATCTGCAGAGCATCAACAGACTAAAACAATACAGCAGACAGCACTAAAAATGACCAAGTTCAAGTGGAACAGGAAAAAGAAGCTTTAAAGGAAGGGTAGTTTCATACCTATGCAGACCTTCACAGCTTGTGGTACCTTTGCATCCTCTGACCATGAGCAGATATCGTGCACCCCAGAGTGCAGGGACCAAATAGGAGGACTTGGTGCAGTGGCCACCCTTGGACCAAGCACTTTTTGTAGGATCTACCTATGCCATCAGCATGTCCAATTTGCAGACCTGACTCTGCATAGAAAAGCAGATCATGATGTTCTGTTTCAAAGTATAATTAAGAGAATGAAGAATATAGGTTTATATTGGTACCTTCACTGTGATTTTGAAAGCACCAAAATCAACAAAAGGTGACTTCAAATCGGAAAACCAAAGAGTGAGACCTGTAAGGAAGCCCAAGAGTCCCGAACCACCAGATACCAGCTGTTCCCAAGAATCTATCCCTAGCCTAAAGCCTGGATCAGAGGCAACGAATGAACAGTCAGCAGCAACAGATGTGGGCTATTTTGGGCCAAAAAGAACAAATGCCAGAGCTGGAACAGCACAAGAGCGTCAGCCAAATAATGGCAGTGACGTCAGTTCTGGAAACACTGTGACAAAGGCAGGACTTCACCCCCCAGCACAGCATCAGTCCCAGCCACAGACAGTGGTAGCAGACCCCCAACAACAGCACACTGTCCCTCTGGCCACCTCTGCTGTGTCCTCCCAGCACCCCAAAATGAAGGCAGTAGGAACCAGCTGCCTCGCAGGATCCCAGGTAGAAGAAGAGCTCTCACAGCAGAGAGCATGAGGTAAAGTCACAGAATCAGAACAGTTTAGGTTGGAAAAGACCATCAAAGTTGGAAAGGATCATCGAGTCTGATCATAAACCTAACACTGCAAAGTCCACCACTAAACCATGTCCACAAATGCCACAGCCAGTTAGTAAAGAGGGTAACAGAAGGGAGATATAGCAAGATAAATGCTAAATGATAAAGAGTTATTAAATCTAAGCACACCCTCTGAAGCAAAACACTGAAGCCAAAGGAAAATTCACCTGCATGAGGATAACCCAGAAGCAAATATTCAGGTTGCAGCCCAAAGTGCACATGCAGTTATAAATAAAAAGGAGAAAGAGAGGATTTCTGATATTTTGATGTAGTTCTTGTTCTCTACACATTCAATGTATACTCGCTTCAAGGTTTAACCAGGAAATTAAAACAAAAGCACCTCTGTGATAAGAAGGAGGATTTGGGGGAATGAATGATACCCGCTGATCAAGAGTCACAGCCAACCCCCAAGAGGTGAAAACAGAGCTGCCAGCTTGGCACTGGTGCAGGATTTAACCCCGTCACAGACCTGCTCCCATGCAGGGTGGTACCCACCTGCTCTGCCAGTGAAAGCCCATCAAAGCACAACAAGCAAAATAACATCTCAAAAATGCATCTACTTCAAAGCAGCTGCACCCAGCAAACATTATGTGGCCTAAGACTCAACTGCTCTTCTTCTTCCCATCAGTCAGGCTCGGTGAAGGATTTGCTGTGTGGATTTTGTTTTGTTTATTACTTCTAATGACTTTCTCATTATCATTTTGCTGTGAAACATAAACGATGGTTATGGGAGAAATCATATTATTTGGATGGCTTTATTAAATTAGAGAGCAAATCTGTGTATATTTCTGGCTCAGGATAAATGTTTGAACTTTGAGAAGCCAAAATTCATTTTCAGACAAAGCCATTTTCAGAAGCTCTGGAATCAGTGGTTAAATTTGCCCTCAGCTGTGAGGGAGACGTATGGGGGCATTTCTCAATTTAATCCCTCCTAGGGATTTAACCAAATCACCAAACCAAACCCGTGCTTCTAGTTCTGTTTATGAGAAACTCAAGACTTGCAGAACATAATGGAGAAAATAAAGGCAAAATAGCACTGAAAAAAAAAAAGAAAATCACCCTGTCTCTGTGCCCCCTTTCCTCTTAGTCCTCACACAAGAGCTTCATTCAGCTCACGATTTTCTGCGAGTGAAATCTCTGTCTTCACGCCTTCACAACAAGAGCTGAAAAAGTGCTTCTTTTTTACAGCTACTGCTACGGCTGCTAACACCAGTCCAGCTCCACCAGAAATAGTAACATCAGACGTGCAAACAGCTGTGCAAATGTGTACCATGCTGGTACAGGTTACCGGCAAGAGTTAGAGCTGCACCACTGAAAACACACCCGGCGACGTCTGGCACCTTATCTACACTAGGATTCCTGCAGGACCACCAGCAGAGGCCTGCAGAAAGAAAGCTAGTGAGAAAAACAACACAGGACAGGAAAGATGTTGCTAGATGGGCAGAAGTTGTTGCAGTTTCCTCCTCTTTCCAATCCCTTCCTCTCAGGCAGGGACCAGAAACCAAATACATTTTCCAGGCGTTGCTTCAAAGGGCTCTCCCTCCCCGCCCAGCCTTTTAAAGCCGATACCTGACACTGGAATAAACCAGTTAAAAAGAATAAATCCCCCCAAGCACACCCAAAGGGAAAAAGCAATAGAAAATCGACCCTGATAAAAGATCTGTTAAATGAAAGCACTTTCGACATGCCAACCCAAAATATATGGCCCG
The DNA here is from genome assembly GCA_013399075.1 of Chloroceryle aenea. Classification (NCBI taxonomy): domain Eukaryota; kingdom Metazoa; phylum Chordata; class Aves; order Coraciiformes; family Cerylidae; genus Chloroceryle; species Chloroceryle aenea. The sequence continues at coordinate 89,649 of VWZY01006683.1, read as the reverse complement.
CAACGAGCAAGATTTCCTGAGAGAAATCCCTGCTGGAAACAGACAGCAAGGAAAAAGGGGATGAAATGTTTGAGGTCCTTCATTCACAGTTCTGTCAGGGAATGTGACATGACCTTCGAGGAAGAGGCTCTGGAGCAATTGGACATGCCAGTGAACCCCAGGACCCCAAAGACAGATGGTGTCAAGGAACCTGAGCATCTGGTGGGAGCACAGTTACCCAGGACGAGAAGAGACACAGGGCAGGAGTAGGTCAAGCTGGAAGTAAGCAAGATCTATTTTGTTAATAATCCAGAACTCAGGAGCAAGAAGATTTGAAAAAACAAAGGGAAAGGGGCAGTTTTTCAAGCAAGGGTAGCTCCACAGCATTGCCCCCAAGCACCTGGGGGATGGCAAGCAGAAGCTGGTCCACTGCCCTGGACAAAATACATCTTGCCATCTTACCTCCACCTCCTCTGACAAGTAGAAATGTTACCTTGGGCACCCTGGCCAGCCCTGGACACACCTCACCCCTTCCACCCCAATGTCACATAGTTGGTGGGCAGCAGAAGCTGCTCCACCAACTCCACGGCCAAAGGATAGCAGGACTGCCATGTGCTTCCCAAATCATCCTCAGTGCCCTGGGCAGCAGCTCTGTCAGTCTTCCCAGAGATTTGCACACACTAACTGTGAAGAAGGAGGCTGACACATAGGTGGCTGAGCTTTTCCTGCCAGCTCGGGTTTAAGTTCATGTTCAAGCAGGATCTGTTTAACTTTTAAATGTCAGATGTGCTAAGGGGATGCAAATTGTTGCTACTTCATCGGGTTTGATTCCATCTTCCTGGGCTGCACTCACTTTTCCTTGGGTCAGTCCCAAGGGTCTGGAGGGAACTGTCATCTTCTGTTGTGTTATTTTATCTGGGTTATTTTAAATCTTGGTGCTCTGCTGGAACAACAAGCCTAGCTGAAACAGACCCAGTGCAGGTGGTGAAATATCTGTCCACAGAAGTCTGTTGCCTACAGATACCAAACCTGGGGCTACTGTTTCTCCTCACACCAGTCCGTTGTCCTATATGGACCAGGAGAATCCAGAGACTTCTCTCCCAGGGACTGCTCTCTTGCCAGGACAGCTGGGCTGGATCCAACTCCCCTGCTACTGACCTCCCTCTGACTTAGCAAACACGTCACACAAATAAATGCAGAAACAGCTGGATTGGCAATGAACTGAAGATGTCCAACACCCACAAAAGAACAAGTTAATTAAAGCTGCCTTCTCTCAGACCCTGCTAGGAAGTGCAAGCCACCACCATGTGGCACCATTATAATTTTCCCTTCAAGGACTCCCACTGGATTGCCAACACACACCCCCCACCCCCAAACACTCAAGAGCACATCATCACTGCACAGCCCAGCAGCTCTCTGGCTTTCCCACACCCACCAGCCCCACCAAAGTGATGATCCCACCTGGGACCCAAGATGCAGCAGCATTACAGCAGGATCACACACAAAGGGCTGGCAGCTTGTGGCAAAAAACCTCTCCTAACAAAGATCCCTTGCTAATTAACAACGAGACCTGCTCAACTGGAGCACAGAGTAATGCTCTTAGTTTATTATCCCTTCAAGGGGAGGAACTTTTCTGGGTAGCTGAACAGCTAGAGGTGAACATCTCATTCCATAAAGCATCTCTGCTCATTATTTGTAGGACGTCGCTACGACCAATTGGCCTAAGGCCAGGAAGGCTGCAAACTGCACCAGTTTTCTCCTGGTGTGGTAATGAAAGAGCAAACAGGAAGAAGATGAAGGTGTGAATCCTCCCCACAGTCCTGGTGCAGAAGAACCTAAACCAGAGGAGAACTCTGCCCACAGCCCACATCCCAGCATCCCCTATCCTCCCATGATATTTAGTCTGCAAGTGAAGGGGGGAATAGTCACATACTTAAGCTTGAGTGAAAAAAATGGTTGTGACAATTTCTTACCTTGCCCACAAATGCTTTAAGACAACTCTTATGCTGAGGCTGGGGATGGCAAAAAGAAGCCAATCCCATCACCTCTGACAACCCCTTCTGTACAGACCCAGTCATATCATATTTCTAAACCCACAGTCAGGCAAAGGTTTCAGCTGCTCAAAAGGAAGTCATGGATGTGGCCAGGAGCACATGAGTCAAGGTATGGTCCCTGAAACCAGCTTCCCAATGCCTGTCCAGAACCTGCACTGGGTAAATGTTCAGTTGCTGTGGATGGCAACAAACAATAACGTGTTTCCCACACCATCTGCAGTGCACACCTAGGAACACATGAAACAAGTTGATGAAGAAACAATGTGACAGGCTTCTAGCAAACCCCTGCGTGCAGGAATCATGTCCTACTTAAAACAACAGGACAGGAATCCTATAAATACATTTACACGTTGAAAAAACATCTCATGACACCAAATCAATGGAAATAACCTGCACCCTTCTCCCACAAGAAGTTGGTAAAGCACTTGCTTCAGACACAAGGAGGGGTCCACATCCCATTCCCTCTCTCTCCCAGTGTTCCTCAACCACTTCATTCCTTGCCATGTTGTTTTCCAGAAGCAAGAGTACTCCAGGGAATCCAAACACTCCGCCAAATTGATGGGGAGACAGAGGAAAAGGAAAAGAGCAACTTTTTCTAACCATATTTTCCTGAACTCGTAGTAAGGGAGAAAGAAGACCCAAGCCTCCTTGGAAGGCAAAGCTTTTAAGTTAAATGTATCATGAAAAAGAAAACTTCTGTCACTGCTTAAAAAGGTTTTTGACAGGTCTTCATTTGTAACCCACAAACAAATGCAGTTTCTCATGCTCCATGGACTCTAATATCACTTCACAGCAGACCTGAATCCAACTCTCCATTGAAAAGCCAGAGAAACAACCACATTAAAATAGCTCTCTTCACTGCTTTTGGGCACACCAGAAATCTTTCATTTTCAGGAGCTGCACCTAAGTGCCTGGGAGCACAACCTGAATAGATAGAAACAGCTGATGAAAACCATTTCAATAGCTTTGGGTGGACCAGTGGCGGTTAAGTCAAGCCTAACAAACAAAGCTCTATTATACGAGACAGAAAGAAATAGTGTTTTGACCTATTTAAGGTACAGTCGAGTTGCAGAAATCCCTTTTGTGACTTACTTGATGAGACCAGCCATAACCCAACAATTCAGAGCCATGTGGCCATCTAGAGTCGCCCTCTTCCTGGGAGAAGGGAAGAACACAGAGAAGAATCATCCACAGGGATAGAGGAGAGAAATAAGGACCCACTCCAGACCTAGAACATCAAATGGCATGTGACACAGCAGGAGGGACAACCTCCTCCATGCCTTGCCCTGCAAGAAGGTTGTTGTTAAGGCAGGCAAACCGAAGAGCTGAGGTGAGAAGCTATGCAGGCAGCTTCTCAACGTATGTGGCCATGTCAGGCTGCCTCAAAAGCAACATCCAACCAATGGGCACCACACCAGAGTGGCACCACCACAACGTGACGCCGAGATGCTGAAGGTTCTCATCCAAACCAGTGGAGTGGGAGATGGCCAACAGTCATCGGAACACACAAGCCAGGTCTCATTTCCAGGAGAACAAAAAGACAAGAGGAAACAAAGAGAAGGCCATCCTCCAGATAACGGAGGTGCTGAAGGACCAATGTCACAATGACAGTCCAGAAGATATGGACAAGACGTCCACAACTTCTACTCTCATCCTGAAACCCTGAAACCAGCAACAAAGTGCTGACTAAGAAGTCATCCCTGGCTACCTGCTCCACAGCTTAGACCACTCATCCTTGCTCATACATGTAAAAGTTCAGTCAGCATAACCTATGTGCCCAGAGAGTCCCTTTTAAGAGATTTATAAATCTCACTGAGCCTGGAAATCCATATTTCAACTGCGTGACGCGAGCAGAGCACTTTTACCACTTCATTTTGTGTTAATATTGGTTCCTCACTCGCTTTCTGCAGAGTTCTCCAAGATTTTGTGTCAGCCACTAACTCATCCCTCCTCCCAAAAGCAGGATGAGCGGCTACAAACCTCAGGTTTGTCACCAGCCAGAGGAATCCTCTAGAAAGAAAACCTGCAGGAGAGAGATAAGGAAGCATCTCCTCCACTCATCAGAATTCAGGGAAAAGACCAAAACAAATATTAATGAGAAGCACTTAGCAGTGCCTGTTCAGCAATCAATAATGCACGACAAGCTACACAATCGGGCCGCGCACTTCGCGCCGTCGCAGTGCTGGAGGTCCCAAACGGAGGGGTCTTGGGCTAATCCCCTCCCTGAGGTCACATCAGCAGCTCTCCGAGCTCCCATCCCCTTCCATGCTCTCCCTCCATTTGGGAGGCAGGAGACCGGAGAGGTGACCAACGCCTCGTGGTTGTGTTCAATAGTTAGGTCCATCCTGACTAGCCACGTTCCTCTTCTCTTTTAATTAATCTAGATCTTCTCATTACTGCATTATTCAAAAGTATCACCCTTTTGGCCATGCCAGGGATTGCTCTGGAGCCTTTCTCTGCATGTAGGTAGCATTTGCACACTTGTCACGGGGAGGGGGAGTGGAGCTGCTTGGTGGGGATCCATTCTGATGGCCTGCAAGGGGACAGGGTGCAGCGGGAGGACGTGACCACAGAGGGATGCGGGGAGATGCTGTCTGAGCTACAGGGACTCATTTGGAGAGCATACAGATGCCTGTAAGAATGGAGATTGTGGCTCAGCAACATATTTACTTTTCTGTGCTTGTTTCACACACAAAACCTTCATCTGTCACTAGCCTGGCTTCTCTTCCATGTTGCCCCTACAGGGACCATCTCTTACTCCTGCCTGCCAGCACTAGGCACAGGAGGGTGGCAGAGGGGACAGGGATGAGAGTGTACTCCCCCTGCCTCCTCCTCTTCCAGTAGGATTCTTGGGCTGGCATTTGAGGGTGCCTCAGCGGGTCCCGCAGCACAGGCTGCAGTAAGAGAATGGCTTTCAGCTCAATTAGCCTTCACATTTCAATTCCATAACGCTCCAACGAGGCTTTTTAACCAAAACTCCCCCCAAAAAGCAAGCTTGTCGCAGCCCAGCCTCAAGCACGAGCATGCAGAAGGGATGTGACTTGCAGCCCTTGCAGAGGCGTGAGGTTTGGCTCTCTGTCCCCAACACCCACCTTTCCCCACCAGTCTCCTCTAGGCTGCCTTCTCCTTGCCAGGCACCCTCCTGCCAGGGATTGGGCTGCTTCTTGCTCTTCTTCCATCCTCCACTTATCTCTTGAGCTCCCAAAACACCAGACACCCAGAGATCAGGCTCCTTCGAGACGCACCTTAGGTGCAAGCAGAAAGCACCACTGCTGCTGCTTGTGCCACCAAACACCCCCATACAGCTCACAGAGACAAGTCAGCACAACACAGCCACTCACACTTTTCTTTGCAGACGTACCCACAATAAGAAAATAACACACTGATGGTTTCGTTGCTTCGTACACTGAAAAGTGACAAGTATGTCTACCATCTTCCAGAGAAGAGCTGACCTCCTCCTGACATCATTTGAGCGGATCAAAGACGACACGTGAGCACGCAGCAAGACACCAGCTAAGATGGTGTTGAGGGACTGATGATGAAGCACTTGCTCTGGAGGTGCAACTTTGCTGAAAAAGGACCATTTGCTCTGTAGGTTGAGGTAGATCTTGCCTTCAAGGCCCTCAGAAATGAGGTCGTTAAGGGAAAGCCTTGCAGAAAAGGTCTCCTGTGGTATGTGTTGGGCTACCTGGCTAGCCCACCCATGCAGGAGGATGCAGCCTTCCAGCTTTCTCCCAGCCCATCCTGAGGCTCACGCAGCCCTTGGACCCGAGCATGAGGTTGCACACAGTGCAGCTGTGCCCAGAGGCCATGTTGCCACTATGTCCCAAGGAGCAGAGACAACCCCACCTCCACAACACCTGGCCTTTAGCCCCAACACCCATTCCTCTGGTGACTGCAGGGACTGGGGTGACCCCAGAGCTGTAATTCTCAGGAGCTCATACCACAAGAAACAGCCTCTTTGCAAAATTTCCTTCCCCAAAGGCACAAGTTTTATATAGGCAAACAAAATATCCAACTGTCCTGCTATTCCAACAACCAGCTGAAACCCCCCGTGATGCTTCACAGGCCATCAGCTAAACACTGCAGTAGAACAACTTCCAGCTTTAAACCCCTCAAAGACTACCTCAAAGGCAAGACACAGGCAGCATGCTCTCCTGGGAGGCTGAGAAATCCATGCTCACATCTGGCCACGTGTTGCCAGCATGTTTAACAGGGTGATTGCCCAAGTTGCTGGCTCAGTAGTTCCTGACCTGTGTAGGTTTGGGGTCCTCCAAATCACGTGCGTGACAGGAATCGTTCCCCCGTCAGGTTGCTCATCAAGGTCTGGTTATGGTACAAAGCAGAGGTAGGTCCCTCATTCTCCAAAGCCCAGAGAGCTGCAATCTCAAGCAAGTTACCTCAAAATAGAGATTTACTAATTAAATATTTGAAAATATTTACATTTTCCACTCCTGTTAATGAGCTGAGAAGTGCTAAGACCATGCCTTGGATAAGCATAACAGCCTCCTTAAAGACCAGTATGAAGGCAGTGCTGGTGGCCACCCTGACACAGCCAGCTAGACCCCAACTCATCTCAGCAGGAGGTGCCTCCAAACATGTATGAGCAACTCATCACACACAGGCTGGGTAGGAGGTGATTAACTTCATATCTCCACTTCTCCCTTCTCTCCTTCCCATTGCCCTTTCAAGTTTCATTTACAATTGTGGGCTAAACCTCTCTGGAAGTGACACCTCAACATGATGAAAGCCAAGGCAGGTTTGAAAAACAGGGAGGCTGTGAGTACAGCATCACCCGAGCTCAGAGGAGACGGGTGGGCTGTGGCCACATGCACCATGCTGGCACCTCAGTGAAACCCCTGGCCCACGCTAAATAAGCTCAGTCTCTGGAAAGAGGGACAAACAACTCCTGTCCCTAAACCCGGGGTGGGGGACAGTCTCTGCAACACAGGCTGACAGCCACCAGCTCTCTCCTTCCTCCCCATGCACCTCTTCATCTTTAGTCATTAGGAGACGTGCTCCACTGGGACAGGGAGCCGGCTTGCACGGGTAGTTGTCGAGCCCCTTTGCACGCGTGCGTGCCCAAAACTGCCTCGTGAGCTGCTCAAGCTGAAAAGAGAGCGGAGCCTGACATTTGGAGAGGAAGGAGGAGAGGCAGGAACGCAGCAGGAGCCGAGAAAAGGGGCGTGGGGGAGGCAAGAAAAATCGAAAGAGAGTATTTGCAAAGCTCATTTAGCGCGCACTTGCTCCGTGCCGCCGCTCCGAAGGGAGGGGGCCCGATGGCAATATTGCCGTGGTGGAAATGGGCTCTGGAGATACCCAGTAGTTCAGCATCACATTGCCCTGAGCCAAGCCTTCCTGCACAACATCAGCAGTCTGAACCCACACCCACCTGGATTTAGTTTGCATCCTCATTTAGGAAAAAAAAGGAAAAGAAAATAAAAAGCTTTTCAAATCTCCCATAGAGCAAACCCTAAAGGCTAAAAACTTTGTGGTTTGGTTTTTTTTTTCCTCTTGAAACAAAATTGTCTTGAACTCTACATTCAGTTTTCCTGCTCTCTTCATTATTCACGCCAACAAAATAAATCAACCACACGTTAAGTTTTCAATGGCAATTAATGATTGAAATTAAGCAACGGCTGCCTAATACCAATTGCAACTTCTCCCTAGATCAAATTTCTCCCATTTGTAATGAAAATAGTTTGAAACTGATACAAACAGTTCAGTTCACACATAAATATTTTAAAAAGAGACAGACAGACTGATTCAGTCTATTATTTTATCACAAAGTATGACCAGCAGGAGAAAGCTTATTATACATGACTGTCACTGACACATTACAAACTAATAAAACACAAAATGCAATTCTGAAAAAGAAATTGGAATGAATCTATTGCAAGAATGACTTTTATTGTTCTGTTGAAACGCTCCTTCTGCCCAGATTTGCTGTCAAAATGGCAATATTTTCCCTAAGTATTTCTGTCTTAATTAAAACCACTGGGTTTACTCTAAATAAATAAAGAAAATTAAAAAAAAGGCTTTTGGCAAACCTCTTCTGCCAGCTCCAGCATCACCCAAGCTGCACTGAGCAAGCACGTTGCTTACTACCATGTGCCCACCTCCCTGGGCTGATGCTGAGCTCAGTTATTTCAGGTTGAAACCAGCCCGTATCCCAAAGTGGTAGCGGCTGGGGCACCATCCCCTGGCACAGTGCATTTCAATACGACCATCAGACCTTAACTGAGGTGGCACGATGGCAAAAGTAGAGCCCAGAGCACTAAACTGTGTGATTATGCAGGTGAAAGTAACTAAATAAATATGCTTTCAGTGAAAGCTCTTTGGCTGCCTTGCTCTGAGCAGTTGCTGCCCACAGTAAAAAGCATTCTGGTGGCCGGACACGCTCCTGCTGCCGGCTTCACGGGTGATGTATGGAGAGGGAGGTGAACAAAACAGGGATGCAAAAGGAGGGGAATGAGGCTTTTGCTGCCTGGCATGAGATAATAAGTTACATCCCAGGCTTCTGGGAAAGTATTGTAAGTGGAGGAAAGGGAGATAAACCACAACTAATTGCTAGCAGGTCACATTCATTAGCTCCTCGGCTCCTCTGCCTGTTTCTGGCAGCAAAGAGCCCTTCCTCCTGCTGGGGACAAGGAGGAGACCTTGAAGCCATCTGCTGCCCAGATGTGTAAGTGTAATTACACTGAAAGGGCTGGGCTCGAACACCTCGTGCGGGAGCTTCTAGTTGTCTGGAAAAGAGCAACCTTTCAGCCAAGCTCCTGCAGCAAGAGATGCTGGGGGACCACAGACTGCTGCTTCTGCTCTGGAGGAAGCATCCCCAGTCTGAGCAACCGTGGCCGAGGGAATCCTGAGTAACCATCATCACTTGGTTTGTCAGACTTCCTGAGCTCAGACATCATCCTGACCTCAGGGTGGACACCAACAGTAAATTCAGAGCTTTGAAAATCAACAAATACTGTGTCCCAGCACCCATATGAAGAAACTTCTGCAGAGCACCCTAGTGGGTACCTGTGTCCCAGGGCTGCTCAGAAGCTCAGTGAGTGACAATGTTTTTCCTCATCCCCATTTCATCCAAGAGGAATGATTCCTGATTTCTCCAAGTTACTTTTCCCCTCCTTGCCTGGCTGCCCCTTGCTTGGAGAATGCTTCTGTACGCTTCCTCTGCCCAAACATTATTTCTTTGGCACCAGGAGTCTTATTTTCCCAGCACGCTGGCTCCTTCAGGGAGGCACCGAATTGCTTACTGCCCTGTGCCGGCTTTGCCCGCAGCTCTGAATCTGCTGGTTTCTCCCCTTTCCGCTTCCCCCCGTCCCCTTCGCCTACCCCAGCATTACGCTGGTCAGAACAGCACGACTATTTCTAATTTTCAGGCTGCCCCTCCTTCCTTGCTGCAGTATCCTTCCAGAAAGAGCCCAAGTTTTGCCTGGTGGAAATGACTGTTATCTCCAGGACACTTTACACATTACTTCCACGCCATTTGGAGTTTTCCGCCCCAGTAGTTTCTCTTGCGTCTCTCATTTCACTCCTCGGGCACGTGTTTTAAAGGACCAGGGTCTCCTATTCACTGGTGAAGCCAGACAAGTGACAAGACTGGTGGAGGTGGAGACTTTCTTTCTCCCTAGGACATCAGGACATCACTCAAGACCCTGTGATGTTCTCCAGCTGGCATCCCAGTATACGCATCGGCGGTAACGACAAAACCTTGCACACGGATAACCTTAAGAGGCAAGGACACTGCCGGGTCTGACCACCTGCTTCATCACACAATGGCTTTCTCCATGCAAGCAGAGATGTCCATGAGCCTCCCAGCCCTGTGCAATCCCCCATAGCCAAGTCACGCTGCTCAAAATATAGAAACATTCAGGTTGGAGAAGACCTTGAAGATTATCCAACTGTTAACCCAGCACTGCCAGGTCACCACTAAACCATGTCCCTCAGCACCACATCTGCACAGCTTGGAAATCCCTCAAGGGATGAGGACTCCACCACTGCCCTGGGCAGCCTGTTAAATCCTCCATGTCTTATACAGATGCAGCGTGACTCTTTCATAAGCACCTCACCCCTTGAAAAGTTTCTCCATAAATCCTGGAGAGGCCTCCAGTGTGGGCTGTGCAAACCCTTCAGCCCAAACACCATGCTTTGCTCAGTGTCCTGTGGCCTGTTTCATTTAAGTGTCTTTGTTCAGTGCTGGTGGAAGAGAGCAGGGAGAAGATGGCAGCTGCTGCCTGGTGTGCTTCCAAGCTCAGGCGCTTGCCTGAAGGAACCACCAGCATCTGAAAGCCAATGGGAATGCCCAGAACAGCACCTGAACTTCCCTGCACTTCAACAACCCAGTTATATTTTACTTGCATGTGGAAAGTGGGATCTTTATGAATATTCACAAACTCGCCCCAGAGCCAAACGTACCCAGCGTGCCAACACACATGGCATCCCACCCATCGGAGCAAGCTCCACCCGATGACTTCTGCATTATTCACATCCCTCAGTCCTCATCCAGCTCACTCTGTTCTCAGCTGCCTTTCTCTCTGCTCTTCCACATGAGTGCAAGGCAGGAGACGGGCACTCGCACAGCCTCTCCATTACTGATGGAAAAGGATGCCCCATGGCACCGCTGGCAAAACCTTGCCTTGGCAATCTTCTCCATGTAAAGATGTGTTTTAACATTCAATCTTCCCTAGCAATATAGTAACAGCCCCATCTTGGTGGATCATGCAGGCTGGGATTGAGAGAGGAGGGGAGAAGGAATGATTTCTTTGAGGGATATTAGATTCTACCTAGTGATTACAGAGCAGATGAAACACTCCAAAAGGATTATCTCATCCAGCTAAGAGATGGCTTTTTAATAGATGGACAGTATGGCTGCACTTAAGGAGGGAAGACACACCCTTCACAACATGTCTCTGCTTCCACAAGTTTACTGGACAAAGCTGGAAAATAATTAAAGGTAGTAATACTTTAAAAAAACTGGGGAAAAACATCAAAACAAAGCTCTGTGAAGCCAGAGAGATGATGCGGAGGTCTAACCTGGTATTTTGCCAGCCACCTATCCTCTCAGGGCTGATGAAGCCTGGCTTTGAAAACCACTGACAATAAACCTGACTAAAAATGAGGATGCTTAGGAAACCTGGGAGATATTTCATCTGCTGCAGATTATCACCACGCGCCTGTGCAAACGAGACCCTCTTGCTGTGGCAAGCGTTAAGTTGAAACCTCACCTCCCACCTGCCCAACAAGCACTGGAGGTGACAGATCATTGAATCACAGACTGGTCTGGGTGTAAAGGGACCTTCCTTCCAAGGCCATCTGGTCCAACCCTCCTGCAGGGAGCAGGGACAGCTACAACCAGAGCAGGTTGCTCAGAGTCCCTGGGCCTCAGAACCTGGGCAACCTGGGCCAGGGTCTCACCACCTTCAGTGCAAAAAAATTCTTCATTTTCTCCTTAGTCTAAATCTCCACTCTTTTAGTTTAAAATCATCACCCTTTGTCCTATCCACCACCCTTGGTGCCCAGCACTGGCCATGCTGATGAGACACCAGGGTGGAGGCAAGGTGGAGATGCTTGCCTACCTGGGGAAGAGAACCAGCTTGCTCCAGGCCATCAGTGTTTTGTGAACACAACTTGAATAATTAGCAAAGTTGATGGTTTTTTTATCTGCTCTAGGAAGTTAGCTGTTTGAGTGGGGTTTTTTTTGGGGGGCAGGGAGACTTGGACAACACATACCCATCATAAATAAATAAATGTGTACCTGAAATGCTGTGCCCGAGTTCGAGACGCTTGCACATTTTGTGTGCGCTCAGGTGGCAGAGGAAGGGGAAGGCTGGATTTGGTGAATAAGTTATTCATTGTAAATTCTTCGTGCAGTTCAAAATCCACACAGAAGCATTAGGGTGGGGAGAGAAGGAAAACAGGGAGAAGGGGCAAAAAAAAGACTAAAGAAAAAAAAAAGGAAGGAGGAAGGAAAGCAGCCAGCAATGATTACAGACCGTTTTGCAACGTGGCAGGAGATCTTTCTTATCAGCTCCGTTATCATCACCTTCAATTTAAAGGCTCTTTATTTAAAGGAAGAGGAGAAAAAAAAACCAAACCAACAAACCAACAACAAGCAAAACCCCAAAAGGTAGCTGGAAGCATGCATGGGAATGGCTGATGGGGCTGGAACGCAGGCTCCTGCTCACTGCAGCTGCTTCGTATGCGCAGCGTCGGGCCTCGGAGCCACCGCAATAGAATTATATGAGCCCCTGAAGACTCCCGGGCAGGATGGCAGGGAAACTGATGTAATTACTGACATTATTACCATTAAAGCAAAATAATAATTTTAATTACAGCTAGGGCTTTGAGGGTTTTCTGTGAGCCTCCCTGTCCCTGCTCACCATCTCGCATGAGCTGGTTCCAGGCTGTGGAATGGGGCAGGGCAGTGACAGTCCCCTCCTTTCTCTCCCCCTCCCTGCTAAACACCTTTCTGCACAATTAAAA
>VWZY01006683.1:19975-77096 GCA_013399075.1 Chloroceryle aenea | reverse complement strand
CATAAAAGCCACTGTTTCAGCTACATATTAAGGATGGAAACGGTGACCAGCAGCTTGTGAAGGCTCACTCCCAAAGGCTACTCCCCGAGCAGAAGGGACTGCTGTTGATGGTAAGTGCCTGCCTGCTTCCCAATTAAAATAAATACGTCAATCAGGAGACACAACATCTGTAAGCTGGACTGTTGTTGCTTAGCTGATGCTGTGTGCTGCCCAGAAACTTTCCTTTCTATATTTGAACTCCTTTCCCACAGCCCTGCCCTTTACTGGCACTTGTTTGAACTCCAGACAAGATGAGCACAGTCCCAAGGTGGGTGGCTGTGGTGGGTGCCTTTTGAAAACAGAGCCCTGTTATAATTGGTATCTCCTGTCAAGTCACAGGTACTTTTTCATGGTGCAACTGTCACCTCGTGAATGGCTGGGGTGCTAAATGGCAGTCTCTGGGCCAGAGCCTGGCTGAAGACAGCTTTTTGCTGGAAGATGTAACCCAATGATACATACTACTTTATAAATCATGCAGTGTGTTAACTGTAACGGGAGGACTCAAGTGGGAGAGAGCACTGGAGAGAAAACCCTTCTGGAAACTTCCCGAGGGAACATTCAGCAAAGAAACTATCAATAAAGTGACCTGTCTGCTAACATGTGAAGATTGATGATGCTCCAGGGCCAAAAGAAGGCCATGGACAGTCTGAACTTGATCAACAAGCTGTGATCAAGCCAGGGGCTTATAGGGGAAGACAGCTCTTCCTAAGAAGATACAAGACTTTGTTACCACAGCACAGAACAGTGTCAACGTGTGAGGAGCCACTGCAGCACCCAGGATGTGGTCCTGTAGATGGTATAGCACCTGGAAGCAGCAGATGCAGAAGAAAGCAGATGCAGAGTCCTGTCTTTTAAGTACAAGCTCCAATCTTGTTTGCTTCAAAGCTAAATGGAGGGCTGAGTGCCTCAGAAGGTCTCGTGTTTGGAATCTGGGACAGGAAAGTCAGCAGGCACCCAGGGGGAACAGTCCACTCTGGTCCTAACACCACAGGCACCACAAAACCAAGGTGGGGGCTTGGCTCCACTTCACCCGCTCACTTCACGTCAAAGCATTGGACCGTAACAATCCAACGAGACTGAATTTCCTAAGGATCCAGTCAAATGGAAAAATAGATCGGATAAAGCAGATCGGAGTTGTCAGAAACCAAGGCATCGCCACCACAGCCTACCACAGGCTCAGCAATGTCTCTCTCCTGACTGAAACCCACGAGACTCCCAGAAACACAGCACCCTGGGGCTGGGTGAGGATGAGGAGGGTAAAAAAACCCAACCAACAACAAAAAAAAAGGTGGGTGCATGCAAGAGGTGAAGTGCAAGAGATGCATCAGAGAGGAGAATCAACCCTGAAGGTCAGAGTAGCAAGCATGTGAGTGGCTAACTAATGGACTACAGCAGTTCCACAGGGCACAGACCCAGGCGCACACATCCTAGCAAACTGGAAAGCCATAAAAGTCTATTACAGCAAATCAAACAGCAGCCAGCATGACAGCCATTAGCCTGAAATGAATACACGAGAACTTAATGAGCTCTGTCGAGGCCAGCTTGGTGAATTAAGTTGCCAAGTCTAGCAGGATTCCCCTTTTCTTTACAGACTTAAATGCGGCCGGCGCCACCTCGTTGCCTTTTGACAAGCAAATCACGGGGCGACCTCACCCAGACGGGATGGACGATTACGCTGGAGCAACGTCCCCCCTCCTGCCACTCTCCTGCCACGCAGGCCCTCGCTCAGCTATTCCAGGCATGTACCGGCGATGAGATTAAGACCCGACGAGCACGGAGAACCGGCGGCATCAGCCCAACGCACGAGTGATCCCCCCTGGGCTGAGCATTCGGAGCCGCTGCGAGGCGGAGGAGCCCACAGATAAACTCTTGCCCTCTCCCCACGTGCCAGAGAACTGCGTCTGCAGATCCCTGTTCTCAGCTGAGAGTGGACTGGGTAAAACGCCAGGATGGGTGTTTAGAGGCAGTATTGTTTTTAAAGGTCAGTCTACTTCATGTTCCATTTATTTATGCGCACTCTTCTTTTGACTTTCCTAGTGCCACACAATAGCGGGGAGGTTTAAATAGCCTTGCTGTTGCTGCTCCATTAGCTCGGACAACTGCAAATCGATACATCCATTTATCTCAAAATTAAAAAGAGAAAAACCCTCATTAGCTGCCAATTCCACACAGAGCCAGGCTATGCAAAGCCATGCTAGCACTTCTGCTTCCCTCTTCTCAGTCCCCGGGTGCCAGCCCCTCTTTATTCATTAGCTACAGGCCCTTCAGCTTGGGCTGGGTGGGCTTTGAGACAGATTTTCTTACCCGTGTCCTTGCTGCACATCCTGACCTGAGCTGTCTGGAGCATGGGACACTGTCATTCCCTACCACAACCGGTTGCCTGTGTCCCCTGTCCTCTTCAGCTTCTGAAGGGACATCTCCATGCCACATCGCCTCCAGCTTTGAGTAGGTGTGGACAAGCAATGGGGGAAACCAATGGTTCAGCAAAGATCTCAGAGCAAGTGGGCAGTTCTTCCTCAAGAAGTTCATTATTGTAGCCCTCAGAGCATTCTCTTTAGGTGGCAGGCACCCATTATGTGCTCTCATAATGCCTGACAAAGAAAGGGTCTTTCCTCTGCAGAAGAGCAGAAATGCCTTCATGGTGCTGGCTGAGCAACATGTTTGTGGCTCATTACTTCTGATTGGTGCCCTTGGTTAAAGATCACAGTTAGAAACTGGAAACTGGCCCACAACACCTTATAATTAGATTAGGCCAAGCTCCAGAGAAGCTCAGCTCCAAAGGCCAAGCAGCAGAGCAGGTGCCCTGGGGGAAACCCCACGCTTGCTATACCCCAAACAATTAGATGGTCCTGACAATCCCTCCTGGAAAAAAGATGACGCACATGCAAAGCAGTGTGACATGTGAGAGGGAGGCTCTGGCCTTCAACCTCTTCTTTTATTTATTCTTTGTCCAGATCACCTGTCCACCATTCCCTTTCCTCAGCCAGCCTTAATTTTCCAAAGCAGAACCGGACCTTTGCTCTCCCTGCTGCCCAGGATTGATTTAGGTTAATGTTGGAACTGTGTAAGGCTGAAGGTCTGCACTATTGGCTTTTAGGGCAGAATCAGAGAGTCATAGAGTCCAACCCAGCACTCCCAAGTCCACCACTAAACCTCATCCCTCAGCACCACATCGACACAACCAGGAGGAGTTTCAAAGCTTTCTCCACCACTGCCCTGGGCAGCCTGGGCCAGGCCTTGACAACCCTTGCAGGGAAGACATTTCTCCTCATGTCCAACCTAAACTTCCCCTGGCACAACTTGAGGCTCTTTCCTCATCGTGTTGCTTGTTCCTTGGGAGAAGAGACCAACCCCACCTGGCTCCAACCTCCTTTCAGGGAGTTGTTGAGAATGAGGCTCCCCTGAGCCTCAACAACCCCAGGTCCCTCAGCTGCTCCTCCCAAGACTTGTGCTCCAGACCTGTCTTGAAGTGACAAGCGAGGGGAGATATGTCACAGCTCCTCCAGGTATACTAACACTGGAGATTCACACAGCACCAGGGGGACACAGAAATCCACTCTCCATCTCTCTCTCCACATGGAGAAGAGAGTCCTCTGTACCAGGCACTGTAAACAGCAAAACCAGAGGGAACTCTGAGGACAGGGACAAGGAGACTATTCTCCTTCAATTCTCTTGACATTCCTTTTGCTCTACAGACAGACCACCATTGGGAGGAGTGGCAGCAAGTCAAGATAGCTACCCATCAGCTTCCAGAGGTCCGAGCAGAAAGGAGAGTGGGGAGCAGCTCACTCAGGCTTTGCCAAGTCATTTCTGCACCGTCCATGCTTTAAAGAGGAGAAGAAATGACTCTGACCCAGTGTCATCTCAAAGGGAGGTTTCAGATGACTTGTTGCAAAGATGAGACTAAAACTCCCGGCTCATACATCACAAGCAGTTTAATGAAGAAACCTCATCCTCGCAGCAGAGAGACAAGGAAAGATCAAAGCCCAGCACGGCAGGGCGTCGGCAGCCAGCATATTAAATAAACCATTGTAACACAATCGTTTGTACCTCTCAATTACCAAAGACTGCTTGATTTCACACACGCACAGGAACGCTTGACCTCATCCACACCACAAGGCATGCTCTGGGTAAAGCGGGCTCTGCCCTGGCACCGGGGTACAAGAGGGAGAGGTTTCCTCCACTGAAGTATGCGAAATGCCCTACCAAGCCCCTGTTCCAAATGTAATACCCTGACCTCGCCCTTCTCCTAGCACCAGCAACCTTACTGCTCACTCCATGTCTTTAAAGTCTAAATTCCCATCAGAATTCCCTGGCATATTTCTGCCAAGCTGAGCTCTAAGTGCAGGAGCTCTCCCTGACACTACAACAAGGTGTCACCTCCTTTGCAATGGCCAGCACAAAGAGAGAGGCAGAAGGTTGTGGAAACACAGTCCTTGGAGATATTCAACACCTGGCTGGATAAAGCCCTGGGCAACCTGATCTAACAAGAAATGTCTCTCTGCTTTAGTGGGAACTTGGGCCAGATGATCAGCTGCTGTCTTTCCTACCTCCTCTACTCCTAGGACATCATGTTCTGCTACAGAGCTGCTAAAGGAAAGCACCAGCAAGGGCAGAAGTTTTTGGTCAGGACTCTGACAGACATCAGACATTTGGATAAAAACTTATTTCTGCCTCAGATCACCTCTGTGACAAGAGATGCACATACTCTCTGGTTCAAAAGAAGAGTAAAAGAAAGATTTGCTTTTCCAGCTATTTTTAAACCGCATGTTTGTCATGGGAAAAACACCACCAAGGCTGAAAAATCTCTGAGCTCCAAACCTCCTCTTCCACCTGCCTTCCCCCAACACCCAACCCACGCTCGCTTTACCTCTGACCATTTGTGGACATCAATAAATTCCAGAGGTTTAATTCTCCCCCAGCTCCAGTGAGGGCCCAGGGCAGGAGGACAATCTTGTACTTTGGTGGCCCTCGCAACACCAAGCAGACAGCTCTATGGTGGCAACCAGATGGCAAATGTGGCCACCCAGGGAAGAGTCAGAGGCCAGGCTGCAGAGAGAGGCTGCGGCGATCCCTACCTCTGGGATGCGGACGCTGTAGGGCTGGTTGTGGAAGCGCGGTGCGTTGTCATTCACATCTCCAACCTGGATGTTGACTGACCCTTTGATCACCTGTGGTCATGAGGATAATGACAGGTTATCAACTTTATACATGGGCTTAAAACCCAAAGCAAGATCATGGCTGGGTTTGCTGGCTTGGGCTTTTGGCAAGTGATGGCCAGGGTGGCACCAGTCCCTGAGACACACCTGGGGCAATGCAGAAGGTCCCCTGGTGACCCACGCTCATCCTCCCCACTCCCCTCTGCTGGCAGACCATGAGATGAGAAGTCACACTTACCCCTTGGCTGTCGCTGACAGAAAATTCAACCGTGAATTCTGACTTAGTCTGAAAGAGAAGGAAAAGAAAAACATATAATTAAAGATACTGTAGTGTTTATCTGCAGATGGCAGGCTTGGGACTTCTAGCCAGTATTATTACATGCAAAACGTTTTCAGGACCTTCAAGAAGAGAAGAGGCACTTGAGTGCAATTACTTACATTGAGTATAAAATGCTGAGAAATATTAATGCCAGCGGGGCTCCAGGAGAGCTGTGGGTCAGAAGAACGTGAGGACTAAGGAACCCATTACCCAACTGGCAGCCAAGCACTTCAAAGAGAAAATGAAGCTGAAGTAGATGATAGGAACCCACTGTTCCACCTTCTGTGATGTGCCAGCAAGCACCGGCTCTCTGCATACCCGCCCAGTCCCCAAAACAGCAGTGCTTGTAGCAGCAAGAGGGAGCAAGCACAAGGCAGAGAAAAGCAGTTTTCCACCCACGGTGCACTACGACCTGGCACCACCTCCAACTGTGAGATGCAAAACCAGAAGAAAGCCCAAAGAAAAAGCTTCACAGTTGGCTTTTGTTTGAGGTGACAATACAACATGGTCTCGCTCGGGACATCGAAATCTTGCCACTGCTGCTTTCCTGACTCCCCTGCCTTGCGGCAGTGCTTGGGGTATCGCATTGCTGGGAACACTGGGGTAAGCCCAGGGTTTGTGGTGGGAATTGGCTGAAATCCCAGAAGCACATTCCAAAAAAAACCAACCAACCTGTGTGATCCTCTTTAGCTCTTACTGAATTAACAGCTCGGTCTTAGATGGCAATATATTAAAGTCACTGGCGCTGGGGTGAGGGACAAGTGGGGAAGAGGAGATTAATTTAGTGTCAGGACAGGGGGGATATTGCTAATGGAGGCACATCTTCTCTTCTGGACCTTTCTTCTCCAGCAGTGGTGGTTTTGCCCATATTTTACCAAAGAGTGAAGCAGTGATGGACAGCAGGATTTGGGCCACCACATCTATCTGGTACCCAGGAACCAGATGTTTTGATTGCCCCAGCAAACTCTTCCTGACCCCAGCACCCCATCCCTGCCTGAGCTGCTAGAGCACAAGTTGATGTTTCCAAAGCATCATGCAGGAAAGGTTGAAAAGCAAGCTTGAAATAGCTCTCTATGCTGCAGATTTGGTTGATTTATTCCTAACAAGATCAGCTCAGGGACAGGCAGCAGTTGCTGGTGCCCACACCAGGAGAGAACCTCTGCTCCTTGTGACATCCCACCCTGCTGCACCAGCATCTTTCATCCATATTCCCCCCACCCACTGATGCCACTACAAGGGACAAAGCAGCAAGAAAGAAAGGAAAAACAGGAGATAAGCATTTAAAGTTTAAAAACTTGATAAAATAATCAGAGAAAGCTGCCACATGCTAATTTCTGTCTCCACTTCACTTTAGCACATACTTATTTTAGACTCAGGATTCTGTCTTTAAAAAAACAAAACCAAACCAAACCTCTTTTCCTTCTCATCTTTTTTTTTTTTTTACTTCCACAAAGAAATCTTTTAAAATTTGCTTTGCCTCTATAGAGAGTCTCTCCTTCCTCTTTTTCTCAATTTTTCCCTTTTACTGCACCATTTACCTTACTATGACTCCTTCTCCCTTTTCAAGTGTCCCTTTTTTTTCCTCCATTGTACAAGAATTGATCTCTTTTGCTTTTGTCTCCCCACGACTCTTCTCGTATGGCTTTGTCCCCCCCTGACCTTTTGATCACACACATGCAGGCCAGTGTTCTCTGCTCCCAGCATGCTGTCCACCTCCAAACCTCCACACCTGGGCCATCCTGCTTCCTCCACCATAAGCTGTCATTTACACCTTTCCCTTATCCACACCAAGCTATGCACATGTCTGTCTTTGCCTTCTTCCACATATTGCTGACTTCAAGCCCCTGGGATCAGCTGATGGGTGCAGGATCCTCTCCCAGTTCAGTCAAGCCATGCATGAAAGCTCTTCTCATCTCCTTCCCTTCCTACCATCCACCACGAGCCACCTAAAATCTATTGATCACCCTCCTTGGCTTAAGGCTGGTGTCATAAGTATTGGGAAGCAGTAAGAATAAGAGAAGATTTATGACTCATGTCAGCAGCTGCTGGCACGGGGAGGTGGAGGGGAGAGGGGTGAAGGAAAACACTATTTTTCTCAAAGCCTCACTCTTAACACTGTAAAATTGGGTTTGCCCTTCCCCAGGCTGAGCAGCGCCCACCACCTCACTCCTCTGCATCCCCACATCTGGCTGGCTCCAACCCAAACTGACCATCAGCACCTGAGGGGTCTTAATCTTCACAACACTGCCTTTGGCCAAGGATGTACAAAATCCAAAGGCAACAGAAGCATGGGGGACATGAAGCATTTTGTCCAAGTCATATAGTGTTTTCCCAGTCTGACCAACCTCCCGTCCAAGCGCCTGGGCTATCCCTTCCTTTTCACTCCAGGAATGTGGGCAGAGCCAGGGCTGTTGGAAAACAGGCACCTGGGTGGGATACCATCTCCACACACCAAAGCTACCATTGGGAATGGGGGTGTGAAACAGCTTCCAGGCAAGAGTCTTGTCAGATTTAGCATCCAGCAGCCTGAATCCACAAGATGATGAAAAGTCACAGTGAGATAGAATAAACAAGGATACCTCACGTCGCTTCACAAAGGATTTCATTGGAATGTAGGTGTAAAGAGGGAGCCTGTGGATTTTCCTGAATGCAAGAGCACCTTGGCTCTTTGGTAGAGCATTTCCATTTATTCTTTTCTTTTCCTCCAGATGTATAGATATTATTCTGGGATGCAGGAAAACCAACAAGCCAGCTCAAGCCAGAGCACCCTACTTAATCCCCATGTCCCTGCTGAGTTAGGGACAGCGACAGGGTGGCTAGGGACAGACCCTGATGAGGACACCTCTGGATCGCTGACTCAGCATGGGAGCAACACCCAGGCTGCATCTCAGCTGCCACAGAAGGTGGAGAGCCACCATTTACCTAGGCAGAGATGTTTTTCCTCTCAGCAGCAGATAATCTCAACAGCAAGCAGCATTACCTCTCTGTCCAAGGGCTGCCTGAGCCAGACAACACCGGTCTCACTTTCCACTGCAAAGAACCTGCTGGCCTCCTCCCCAACCACACCGAACACCAGGGGGTCGTTGTCCAGGTCCCGGGCCAGCAGCTGAGTCACCGAGGAACCTGGAAGAGACAGAGAGGAAAGAAAATGAGCAAAATGAGAAAGAAATCCTCAAAAATATTCATATTGTCAGGAAACAGCCTTAAGGGAGGTTTAGGTTGGACATGAGGAAAAATGTCTTCCCCAAAAGGGTTGTCAAGGCCTGGCCCAGGCTGCCCAGGGCAGTGGTGGAGTCCCCAGCCCTGGAGGGGTTTCACAGCCTTGGAAATGTGGTGCTGAGGGACACGGTTTAGTGGTGACCTGGCAGTGCTGGGTTAATGGCTGGACTCAATGATGTGAAAGGTCTCTTCCAACCAAAATGATTTTGTGATTCTCCGAATACAGGTCTTGGGTCTTCTGCTCTTAAATAGTCCCCAGACTATTTTCCCCACAGTGCTACAGCCTCAAGCAGCAAAGAGAGTCAAGCTGCACAAGGCCTTACTGCTCTCTCTAGCACAGATAAACTGAACCACAGCTCTTCTACTCCTTCACCCTTATCAAAGGAGAAAGTCATGTTGGCTCAGCAGAAGCATCTTGGCCCCTAGAGATAATGGAAAAACCCATGAATTTTAAATCATTTTAGGCCTTTCCATGACAATTCTGAGCACTTTCAAGGTCTGTTGTGGCAGGTAGGCCATGACTGGCTTCCTGTCACCCACCCAGTCACATTCAGTCTCCCCCTCAGCAGGACAGGGGAGAAAATAAGAGGAGAAAAGTCAGTGGGTGGAGAGAAGGAGGAGAGATCCCCTTGGCTGCCCGGCTTCAAGGATGGAAGTGGACATCATCTGTGTGAACTGTCTTTGGCAATACAAGACCACTCTGAAACCCCAAGTCATCTGGCCAAGGAGAAGAGAGGCCAAAATTTCATCCATCTGGGAAGAAGAGGGAAGCTCCAGCAGACTGGAGGGCAAACGTGGCAGCACAGCTCAATGAGCAGAGCGACCCAGGCAATTAACAACCAGTCGGTTTGACATCAATCATGGTAGAAATAATGGGAAAAGCTGATACGATATTCCATTAATAAAGAATTAAATGATAGGAACATAATTAATGCCAGTCAACATGATTTTATGGAAAATAGGCCTTGTCAAACAAACCTGATTTTATTCTTTGATGAGATTACAATTTTGGCAGATAAAGGTAACTGCAAAGAAATAATAGACTTTTGTAAGGCATGACTTTCTGATGAAAAATTTAGTTCTCTGACATGGGCAAAGCACACTCAAGCAAGGACCCAGCTACCTGGCAGGTCCTAAGGCCACTGATTGTACCCAGGAGGACATGCTAGAGTGACATAAAATTGCTGATGGTACACACTTGGGTGACAATATGGCAAGGAACTGAAGGATCAAGCAGCCGGGTGAAGTGCTTGGTCATTTGGGTTTGTGTGGTAAAAATCTAAACCTGTTTTCATGACCTTGCTTCAGAAAAGCTAGTGGACCACTGCTGCAGAGGAGAACATCCTGAAACCAGCTCTTCTGGCAGGCCTGGGGGTTCAGATATGCAGGAAGTTCATTCCATTTCTTGGCTGGTAGAGCCACAGTGGTCTCTGGGTGACGTTAGGGCCATATAGCTGGTTCTGCCAAGGCTGCAAGCTGCTCTCCTGGAAACATCATCTTCAGGAGTGGGTACAAGAGGAAGCCACAAATGTTCAAGAGACAGCAAAAATGCTTCACGCTTAACAAGGGCTTTAAAAGCTTGAACTGCTTTATTCATGTTAAAGAAGATGACTCAGGGCATCTCGAGCACATCCATGAAGAGGACAAAATGTAATACTTAGAGATGACTACTACAGAGCATGAAAGCACAGCAAGTCTCAGTGCCCAACCCCAGACAAACATCTATTCAGAGGAGGAAGAGTAGTGGTTTTAAAAAGAGCATCTACAGTTAAGCACTGGAAAAAAAAAAATCCTTCCACCAAAACAGGTGCAAGCAACTAACAGGTCACAATCAAAGACATTGTGAACAAAGACCTGAATGCTAGCTAGAATCATAGCATCTTAGAGTCATAGAATCATTTTGGTTGGAAGAGACCTCTAAGATCAAGTCCAACCATTAACCCAGCACTGCCAGGTCACCACTAAACCGTGTCCCTCAGCACCACATCTCCACAGCTCTGAAACCCCTCCAGGGATGGGGACTCCACCACTGCCCTGGGCAGCCTGGGCCAGGCCTGGACAACCCTTGTGTGGAAGACATTTTTCCTCATGTCTGGCCCAGACCTCCTATGGCACAACTTGAGGCCATTTCCCCTTGTCCTATCTTATCTTTGGATAAGAATCCTTATCCAAACCACTGTGATTAGCTGTTTCATCTGCAGCGTTCCCATTTCTTCAGTGAAGCCAACACCAGAGGTACAAAGTGACCCAACACTTTCTCAGACTTTGGAGCCTTGTTACAACAAGAAGCTCCTTGCTTGGTTTTATTTCAGAGGATGTCTGAAGCCATCCTTAGCAAAGGTTTCTTCACCCCAGGATATCAGTAAGGCTGTGACCATCCCTGTGTCAGTGAAAGCCAATAACTAGGACAAGATAAATCCACGGTTATATCTTTCTATCATTCCAGATTTAATGGGATAAACAGACTTTCCCCCTTTACATCTCATTCCAAACCCCTGAATCAACAGGGTATCTGCAATTCCCTCCAGAATTGCAAATACTTCAAACTCCAAAAGGCCTTGGTCACATTGTGTGGAAATGATTTTTAAAATCCTGCTGAATGGGAAAACCCTGTCCCACCCAGTTCCAATCATAGTCACATTCATGGTTTCTCTGATGAAAAAAGAAAAATTAAAAAATAAATTAAAAATCAGCCAGCAAATAAACATTTGACTCTTCTCTGTCTCTTTGCATTGCAGCTACCTCCTGCTGTCAGGGAATTTAGTTCCTAAATTCAGGATAACCCAGAGACCAGGGCATTTCTGGGCAGACTGTATCATCCCACCCACATTTCTTGCTCCTGCCAGCCTGCAGATGTGCAGAGTTACACCCCCATGAAACTGTGTGCTGGGCTTGGCTGCTCTCTGCTCCCAGAGTATCAACACCAAGGACAGATTTTAAAAGGACAGGGGAATGTGTGAGGAACTTTCAGAGCCTCCTCAACTTTCCTTTCATTCCTTAAAAGTGAGCAATGTCATTAGGACATAGGCAGGGCAGCCTGGAGCATTAAAGTGTAAGCTGCACTATATCACAGGAAAGAATCTTAATCAAACCCTCACAAGTGAGATGCCACAAACTAAGAGCCCTTTTACCCATTCCCTGACCTATCCATCGGTCAGGGATAACCTCCTAACTTAAGAATACCTCTGAACTCATTGCAGGAAAATAACCCCAACATAATCCATAAAATACAGAACAAAAATATCAAATTAAATCAAATATAATGAAAAACAGATCTCCAAAATAAGAAATGAGACTTCACAGTCACTTTGCTATTTGATCTGATTTTTGCAAGCTTTACCCTGGGGAAATACCAAGTTCAGGTGTGTGGTGCAAAGCAGGCATGATGCAGGATGCAGTGAGAGGACCACAGCAGAGCACACTGGGCTCCTTCATCACTTCTACTACCACAGCAGAAGTCTGTGCATGCTACCTTACAGACTTCTGTTCCAGACCCTTCCCCAGCTTTGTTGCCCTTCTCTGGACACGCTCCAGCCCCTCAATGTCCTTCTTGGAGTGAGGGGCCCAAAAATGAATCCAGAATTTGAGGCACAGACTCCCCAGTGCTGAGGAGTCTCTCCTTGCCCTAGTCCCGCTGGCCACACTACTGCTGATGCAAGCCAGGNATAAAATACAGAACAAAAATATCAAATTAAATCAAATATAATGAAAAACAGATCTCCAAAATAAGAAATGAGACTTCACAGTCACTTTGCTATTTGATCTGATTTTTGCAAGCTTTACCCTGGGGAAATACCAAGTTCAGGTGTGTGGTGCAAAGCAGGCATGATGCAGGATGCAGTGAGAGGACCACAGCAGAGCACACTGGGCTCCTTCATCACTTCTACTACCACAGCAGAAGTCTGTGCATGCTACCTTACAGACTTCTGTTCCAGACCCTTCCCCAGCTTTGTTGCCCTTCTCTGGACACGCTCCAGCCCCTCAATGTCCTTCTTGGAGTGAGGGGCCCAAAAATGAATCCAGAATTTGAGGCACAGACTCCCCAGTGCTGAGGAGTCTCTCCTTGCCCTAGTCCCGCTGGCCACACTACTGCTGATGCAAGCCAGGATGCTGGTGGCTTTCTTGGCCACTTGGCCATTCAACAGACCACAAGAAATCCCATTTTCCAGGGTGAACACATGAAATGTGGCAGTGTCCCACCTGTAAGCAAAGCTAAACCAAAGCAAACACCTGATGCAGGGCTACTCAGCTCCACGGCTGGACTCCACGCCCTCTTTCATGGAAGGGCTGCAGGAATTGCCCCAGGATTGCAAAAGCAGCACTAACACCTTCATGGAAAGGCACCTCTGTTACTGGGGAACCCTCAGAAAGCAGAGGGTCCCGCCTGGACAGGACTGGCAGAGCCCAGTGAGCTCCACATCAGTCAGAAACCCCTCTTGGGGTACTTGCAAAGACAGATAATGTGCCCTGTCTCTGCCTGGGGCCACGCTGAGGATGGTGTTTGAGCCACTACAAACCCCAGTTCCAACCTGGCTCTGGCAAGGGCTGAGGAAACAGGGACAAATGATCCTTCTGCAGTACAAAGTTATAGGCTCCATTTGTTTCCCCTCTGGAATCAGACAGGGCAGTTAAGTGTCTTGATTCCACCAGATAATCACAATTTATCTTGTCTCCTTTGGGCTCCTTTCTCTCAATCACAGCCACTTCTCCCTCTCTCTCACACATACACAGATTTTCTTCTTTCTCCAAGTATTGAACTTTGACTGACCTTGGGAGGTTGGGGTTTTTGTTGTTATGGTTTTTTTTTTCCCTGTGGTTGCTGCCTCTTGGTTTTTCCTGCTAGGATTTGATTTAATTTTTTTTAAGTTTGGCTGCTTTATGGGGTGTGTTTCTTTCCCCCCCACCCCCTCTCATAGGAACACTTGTCTCAGCACCTTGCTTACAGCTGTAAACCTGAATATTTTTCTTGTCCTTCCATTCTGTGAAGGAATAAAGTGGACAAAGGGGTTGTGCCCTCCCAGTTCCTCTCAAACAGTTTTGTTTTCAAGAAGGGGATTGAGCAAAGAGAAAAAGCAAATTCTCCAGGAAGATCCCAGAGCTCCTAGAGGGTTTTGGAAATGCCAAGCCCAAGGGCCAGGGAAAGAGTCAAAAGATGAAGAAGNTAAAGAGTCAACAGATGAAGAAGCTGCCAGAGCAAGATGTTGACAGAGCCTGCACAGGAATGGGGTGAGATGTAGGGCACTGGGACCCATTGGAAGGGGCAGGTTTCTAATTAGTTGCTTAATATGATGCTCTTTCAAAAGGTCTGCTCCACATCCAAGAAGAGTTAATAGGAATCTCTCTGCTGGCTGTGCTGGCTTTTTGCCTCAAAACTTCAGGCATCAGCTACACTTTTAATATTAAAAGCATTTTAATCGCTGCTTTTAAAAGCCAGATCCTATTTCTCCTTGGCTTGTTTCTCACCCCTCCCAAGCTCTAGAACATGCCAGTGGGCACAGCCACCATGCAGCTTCTTAGTTCCTCATCTTCTGCCACTGCTACTGAGAGTGGTCTGGAGCCTGCCAGCACCATGGGCACTCAGCTTTGAGACAAAGGGGGGCTACAGAATAAAAAGCCAGAAATTTCTAAGTAGCAGCAGCAAATGGACCAGGCACTAGCCACACTGAGGAGCAGAGCAGCAGGGAGAAAGCCCTGATGCCAAGAGCAGTGCCTGTGGTATGGAGAACACTCAGCTGCTATTCAAGTTCTAAAACCATCACAAATGTATTGACATAAAAGCTATCTTAGCATCCACACCCTGCAGCAAGGAGTCCCCTCACATGAAGGCCACCATCATGCTTTTGCTCACAAGTAGCTCCCACCAGGTTTTCTTGGCTCCCCCTCCTTCATTCCTTCCTTGGAAGGGAGATGGGACAGTCACATCCTTCCCACCAGAACTCCTGATGTTAGCTGTTAGCTGGCAGCCCTGCCTTCCTGTCCCAGTTGTCCCAGCACAGGCACCTCCAATTAGCCCAGTTCCACAGCAGACAGGCTTTGATGCACCCAGTGTCAGGATTTGATGGAGCTGATCTTGAAATTCAACCCCTTTTTTTTTCTCATTTGTCACCTGTTCCCTTTTCTTTGCCTATAATTCATTTTCTCTTTCACCTTTCAAGAAAAAAAAAAGAGAGACAACCAACAAAACAAACTAAGAAAAAAAAGCCCTTGCTGTGATGTTTTCCCAAATATGTTTTAGAAGAAAAGATGAAATGCCAATACTTCTGCACTGCTGAGAAATCTGTGAGCAATGTGAAGGAGAGGGAAGGGCAGTGACTCCCTAGCGAGGAAAATAAAGCAAAATCAAGTTTCAGGCAGGAGGCCACAGCAAGTGGGAGCTGCTCCTGTGTTTGGGATGAAGCTTTATCTCTTTCCCAGAGCTGGGGAAAGAGCACGTACAGGAGATCCCACCTGATGTGAAGGGAGGGATGCAAGCGTGGGCATGGCACAGGGGTCTAAGAAAGCAACAAAAGCACACTTGGGCTCAGGAAATCTCTTGCAGACACCAGGGTCTCTCCATCTCTCCTGCCTTCCTCCCAGTTGGGTTCCTCCTGGAACAGTTTCCCCATCCATGCCACAGGTTGCCACAGTTTACACAGAAGATGTGAACTTCCAAAGGCTAACTGCTACAAGCTACACACTGGTATTGCTGGGAAGACCTTGCTCCTCACAGCTGGAGCACACCTTGGGCGAGTAAGAAAAGCAAAACTCATGCCATGCAAGCATGCTGAGATTAAACCCTGGCCACCACCATTCAGATACGCTCGGGGATACCCAAAAGCACACTACAGGTACAAGGCCCACTCAACCATCTCCAAGCCTTTGTCCCACAGCGGGTGGCTGCCAGCTCATTTCCAAAACACAGCCTCAATGGATACTCTCTGGCCTCCTTCTCAGAAAGGGCTCAACCACTTGAGCCAAAACTTTCCAGAACAACTCAGCAAATAAAGTTTCCACTCCTACAATTCAAGTTGAGCTCAGTGTTACACACTTCCCTTTCCAGGTGCTAATGGGAAGCATCAGCTTACTCCACCAGCAAGGCTTCGTCTGCTCTGATTACTGTGGAGATTATTCCAATTCACTGCAGAGCAAGAGAAAAAGGGCAGGGAGAGACATTGACCCCTTTTAAAAAGGGTCTTGTAATAAATAAATGAGAAAAGAACAGTTCCTGCCACCACAAAAACAGGAGGTCTTTGCCAATTAGGGGGGAAAAAACTCCCAGGACAAGCTGCTCCAGAAACCATGTGCACTGCTGCCATCACCCATAGTGTATAGGAGAGAAAGGAGCCAAACGTGGAGGTGACAGAGAAGAGGGAAAACAAATCTGTGCAGTCAAAACCATTTCGGAGGGAGTTTATCAAGCTGGGAAGTGAACGGCACAGCAGAGATTTTCCTCCAGTTCCTCAGATGCTCAAAGCTGGGGCAGGAGGCAGAGCCTGTGATTTCTCTGCTGCATTTAGTTATTTTAAGTGGGGAGTCAGTGTCGAGACAGAATCCATAAGCAGACCTGACAGCCGGCGGTAAACCTCAGAAAGAGGCGTCGCCTGCATTTCATCCCCTCCAGCTCTTGTAGAGACACTTAAAAGGGTGTTCAAAGCTGTTCAAAAGGAAGAGCACAGCAGCAGGTGAAGAAGAACCAAGCAACCACGCCAAGAGCAGCCCTAACAGGGGCTTTCTTTGGTTTACTTCACTATTTACCCAACGCTTACGTTAACTTGACAAGAGAAATTAGAAGGGGAAAAATTACCTCCCAAAAAATCAATAGCATATTGAACTTTCTTGACATTATCATTAAAGTAAACAGAATACCCGAGGCTTTCCTGGTGGATGCTGTGCACACAGGCACGGGGCTGCTGGCGTGCACCTGGGCAGAGAAGTGACATCCTTCCATTCCAGTTCAAGTCAACACCTATATCAGCACGCTTAAGCCAGAGCTGTTTCCCTCCAACAACCTTCAAAGAGTTCTTACATCAATGCACATCTCAAGCAAGCTCTCCAAAGCCAGTTTCAAACTTCTGGTTTTGTGGCAGTGCTGCATCTTTGCAGTGGCTGGAGGTCATAACCTTTACTTGCTCGCTGGCACCTCCTTGGTTTGGAGAGAGCAGTTTATTAACCAAAGCTCTCCAACCGGGCTGCCAAAATCACTGATAGGCCTTCATATCACACTGGCATCTCCAGATGTGCCTGGAAGAGGGGGATTTTAAAAAATGCTCATCCTTAGATGAGCAATGAGCAACCAGGAGGTGCCTGCCTCTCTTTTTCTCCCTGGATCCAGCAATTCCTGCCCTCTGAATTGCTACAAAAGCCACAGCCTGTCCCTGGGACAAGGGAGAACTTGGAGAGGTTGCAAAAAAATGGAAAGGACTTCTGTTTCTGGTTGTTTGGGACAAAATAGGCTGTGCTGGCACGAAAGAGGAAAAGTAAATACAATTGCATCAAAAGAAACCAAACCTCAGAAGAGTAAAATCAGGAAAGAAACACTTGTACAAGAAGGAGTCTGGGGCTGTTAAGATATTTGCCATGAGAAAAGGGCTCCCTCGCTTAAGAAGCCTTCTTAAAAGTAATTTCCTCTCCAAACAGCCTGGGAGCCTCATAATTACCAACAATGATCACAGACCCATTCATTTCATCCTCAAATTAATACATCATGTTCAGAACAATATCATATTAATTTATCACAAGATTTATGAAACTTGGACTTTTTTCTAATGAGTTTTATGCAAATTCTTCTCCTTCCATTGTTTGCACCGTAAGAAGAAAAAGGTCTCTTGTAGAACCTGCTCTGTCAAAAAGTCTCATTCTCTTTTATTGATTTCTGTCTTTCCCTCTTCATCCTCCCAAGAAAAGGGAGGAGAGGAGCTGGTTTCAGTTGGAATGCAATCCCATTCCCAAGCAGAGCCCAGAGAGCGAGTGAGGAGAGCGGCTCCATCACAAAGATGAAGTCTGCAGAGGAGCCAAAACATTCAAGGCACTTAGTTTGAAACTAATTTTAAGGAAAATTAACTGGTGGTTCACTCACATATTTATCTGAGAAGGGTCAGAAAGCCAGAGGAGCAGAAGGGAACTGTGAAATCAGAGTATTTAGGCTTTTCAGAGTGGAAAGTCTGGGCTTGGTAAACTTAGAGAATAAACACAGAAGGGGAGGTGGATGGGGACAAACACCAAGAGAAGCATAAGCACTGAGCATCATATGGTTACAAAAGGGGAAATCACACCAATTTAACTTGCTCTTTTGCAGCAGAGCAGAGCTGTAAGTTGAAGACAGGGTATGCACGAGATGTCCTGTCAGCTCAGAAAAGCACTTGGTGCAGCACTTTGAAAGCCAAAGCTTTCCTGAAGACCAGGACAACTCTCAGCAGCGTGGGCAAGAGAGCACAATGCAGGCAAGGCTAGTTCCAGTTCAGCCATGGCAGAAATACTGCTTCTGAGAACTACCAGCTGGAAATCCTAATACCTGCACAGCTTCACCTAGGAGGCTGGAGAAGAGGATTCTTGAAACACCCTAAATACTACACACAGCCTTGCTCCTTGGAACTGCACTCACACAACTGCTAAGAGCTATTCATGGGACAAATGTGTAGGGGTGGAAGGAAGCAGGATGAACTGAAAAAGCAAAGGAAAACATAAATCTGGGGTTAGCAGAAACATCCCGCAGTGGAATCCTAGGGAGGTGTTAAATAATGGCAAAAAGCCCCAACATCACCTGGGGGCTTTTAAAACTGGCCTGGAGAAGATGCTACAAAGCCAGTGCTGGAACAGCCCCCAGCAGCACTGACTAGATGAGATCCAAACCCCAGCTCTAGCAGCTCTGAGGAGCAGGGAGGAGGGTGCTCCCTGTGCTGTGAAGGTAAACTCATTCCCTCTGCATGGCCAAACATCTCCACGGGCACTTCATGGGCTACCTCGTGCCCACCTCTGAAACACCTTGAACACTCTGTACCCCTCCACCCCCACAATCCTCAAGGAAAATCTAGCTAATGCAGTCTTGATTAACATTTCTGATACAAAGTTTAAACCCTAAATCCACAGACTATCCTTTTCTAATTAATTTTTGAAATAAGAAACAGCCCAGAAAGAATAAGGAATATTTCCTTTGTTCCTTCTTGCCCACTCCTGACCTTCCCACCCTCCCTCCAAAAAGAAGAGAGTTAGTTTTTAAACTAATTAAATAGATCAAAAGAAATGCTGTCACAGGTATCAGAGCAGAGGGAAACACCGCCCAGGTCTCCTTTGCATGAACATCACAGCTCAGTAAAAGGCAGAAAACCAAGACCATCAATGATGGTGAGACCTTCACCCTCACCCTGGGCTCCCACCAGTGCCTGAGCACTTGGCGAGCTCCAAGACAGAGGTGGAGACCCAGAGAGGAGGTCACCAGAGGCTGCACAAGGTACTTTCACAGAAGGCACTGACAACCACCACCGTGACCATCTTCTCCCCAGTAACTCATGAGCCAAACCCAGGAGAAGGATTTAGAGCACAGAAAAAACAGTGTCCATGTAAGATTCATGAAAACAGCAGCTGAACTAAGGAAATCTGAGCATCCCTCCTTAGGGCCCCAGCTCTGTGTCTTTAAAAGACATAGCTGCCAGCCATCCCATCACATGAACAAGCACAGGCAGGGAGCAGGACATCCCACCTCTCTCAGGACAGCTAGAGGTCCTCGTGGACATAGGGAGGAGACCTTTCCCTAAGGACTTCTACTGGCCTTGCACAGAGATAGGGTTTGGGGAAAACTCTCCCAAAGCAATTGCTCCAAGCTGTTCCTTGGGGTGAACTCTAAATTAACGTGGATCTTGAGGTCAGAACCACATGTCTGGGGGCTTTCTGTAATGACTGATGTTAGTGTAGAGTCACTGTGCTCCCAGAAACAAGAAATTATGCCAACTGACCAAACGAGTTGTACAAGCAGATGCAGACTACACCAGGAGCACCACAGCGTCGTGCTCAGTTCCATTTGGGGAGCTGAAGGGCTCTCTAGACAAAGCCAGGCAAGCTTGTGTTTTGACTGCCAGCTGGCAAGAACAGAGGGAACAAGAGACTCCTGGTTCTGCCAAAGAAACCATGACACCGTGCAAAGAGCTTCACAGGTCAGAAGAAACCTTTTCAGTAGGTGACCTGTTGTGGCCTCCCTTTATTACCACTGAGAGGTGCCTTGCATCCAAAGAGTATCAGCCAGCTCCACCGGCTGGGACAGCAGTGAGGACTGAAACCAAATCCTAGCTCCAGGGATTACTTTCTACTCTGTGGATGCAATGAACTAACAGGAGCTCCACTGAGATCATTCAGATGGGAAACACTTCTCAACTGGGAAAAACAGGGGTGCATGTCCACTTCAATCTCACATTTCAGAGGGTGGAGACTGGAAGATGCAGCTGACCTGTCATCCTTGAGCTGATTGCTTCTCTTTGACCATACCAAGCTTTCTAGAAATACACACCAGGCAAACAGGAGAAAAGCAGAATACCAGAAATCTAGTTAATGAGGTGTTTTGCTGCTTGGTGTAAATAAATGATTTACGAGTAAGATGACACACGCAGTAGTTTGCATCTTACCCAGACCAGGTAACATAGCTTTGTGTTAATTAGAAGGAGAAGCTGTTCTGCAATTCATATGAGGTCAGAGATAAGGCTCGTTGGATTGCAACGCCTACAGACAAGGTTCCAGGACTGTCCTGACATTGATCTGGACTGCAAGACACCCCCAGAACAATCAGGCAACGATGCCAGCGACGCTAAATGGAGAAGCCATGAGAACATCAGAGCTGAATGGCTCCATCAACTGCAAATCACCACGATCCCAGCTGTGCTCCAGTAACAGGGATGCAAAATGCCAGTTACAGAGTGTAAAATGCCACCTCTGAAATCATGCTGCCTAAGAGCTGCTTCCCCCATCAGCCACCCTGTCGAGCTGAGGAGCTGATCAATATGAATGGGGAAAAGAAAAAAAAACAAACCACAAACAACAAACCAAACACCACCAAAACAAACCCATCAGCAAATTTTACTTGTGCAAGTGAAGTTCAGAGCAGGATTCATTCACATCTTGTTTGAAATCTCATCTGTGCCTTACAAAAGCTGAAACATCCCCAAGGCTCTCAGCCTCGTGAGGAATACAAAACCTTTAGTGCCACAGCTTGCCTGAAGCCCAGCTGCTCCGCTCCATGAATGGTTCAGGGGAACAAATAAAGAGCCAGCCTTGTCCCAAATACTGCAAGGGATTGCGTTCCAGCACAAGTGTGCTTTAGTATGTGTGTCAAAGTCCCAAACCAGAAGGAAATGGTACCAGCGGTCAGATTTTTGTCTGCCAGTTTCAGATCCGTAAGCAAATTGGCCTTGGACTGTCACCGTAACTCTCTGAGGTTTCAAAATGTGTGCTGGGTGATGAATTCTGCCTCATTATAATGAAGATGCAGTGAAATCCCTTCTTGATTTATCTCTCTGGAGTTGAGTTAGCACCTCTTGATATCTAAGATATGGCCGCAATAAAAGCAAAACTTACAGAAATTGGCCAAGAATTTGAAGCCCAAAGCAGCCAGTTTTGGAAAGGTTACATTTCCTGCTCCTCTCACCCCTTGAGAAGCAAACAAAACCTTTAAGAGAACCATGGAAGCAACCAGATGCTTGGAAGACTCTCCACAAAGGTGACAGCCTGAGGAAATACAATGCATGCAACTCATTAACCCCTCAGTCCTGGTCTTGAAGCTGCCTTCTATCCAAGCACAACCCAGCTCCTTGGGGCTGTCAACGGCTGCTACACCTTGGATGGAAGCAACTCAAAGATTTGTTTTGGTTGGAACAGACCTTTAAGATGATCAAGTCCAGCTGTTAACCCAGCACTGCCAGGTCACCACCAAACCACATCCCTCAGCACCACATCTCCACAGCTTTGAAATCCATCCACCCGGGGTGGGGACTCCACCACTGCCCTGGGCAGCAGTTTTCTACCATGCCTCCCTCCCTCTCTCTCTCTTCCCCCCTCTCAAATGCCAAGGAGAAGGTGGGGAGAGACTTGGCAGGTGGTGCCTGGGTATCTGAGGCACCGGCTTATCTGGGTCCCCGCCACAGCACCACAGTAAATTGCTTGTTGATGAATGAGGCTATTTAGGAGCAAGTGATGCCAGCATTACGGTTATTAATGACACCAACGTGGAGACACATTTAAGAGCGGCCCCACATTCTATTGTCCTCTTGCCTGTGAGTAATGGGGCACTTCAGCTACAGGGCTCCAAAACCAGCTTGGACTGTTTAACAACAGAAACAAAATAAGATCGAGGGAAATGGATGGAGTGTGCTGGACTGATGACTCTAACATACTGATAAAGCCAAGCTCCTTCAGTAGAAGTTGAGGAAAGCTCCAGTATTTAGATGAAATTAAACCGAGAGCATTCCCCCTTTCCAACCACCAAAGCTCTTTCACTGGTCCCTGCAAATGCCCAGAATCATAGAATGGTTTGGATTGGAAGGGACCTTAAAGATCACTGAGTTCCAACCCTCTTGCCATGGGCATGGACACCTCCCCCTAGAATGGGTTGCTCGAAGCCCCATCCAACCTGGTCTTGTACATATCTAGAGATGAAGAATCCACAACTTCCCTGGGCACCCAGTGCCTCTGTCTCACCACCCTCAGAGTGATGAACTTCCTCTTAATTTCAAATCTAAATTTCCCCTCTTCCAGTTTGAAGCTATAACCCCTCATTCTATCTCTACAAGCCCTTGTAAAAAGCCCCTCCCCAGCTTTCTTACAGGCCCCCTTCAGATACTGGAAGGCTGCAATAAGGTGTCCCTGGAGCCTTCTCTTCTCCAGGCTGAACAACCCTGACTCTATAGAAGCCACAACACAACACACGGTGCCTTTTCTCTCAATCAGCAGTCCCGGGCAGCAAAGCCACCCAAAGAAAAGAGGCAAGTCAGGCTGAAACAGCCTAAACTGAAAGCTGCAGCAGTCCAGCTGTACTTGCAGCACATGGTACACCCCGGGAGCACTGCGAAGGTGCTATTTGTTGAAGCCTAGGAGGCTTTTGCAGGGTCATTTCCTTACTTTGCACACCACAGATGTCTAAACATGGCCAGGAAGACAATGAGTGAGAAATAAAGAAGCTGTTTATTGCAAGAGGAAACCTTGGAACAGAGCTCCTCAGTCACTGGTGGGAGTGCAAGGCAGAGCACACAAGCACACAGCTGTAAACTTGTTTCTGAGTTAATATACCCACGAGTGTTTTCCTTCTTTCCTATGAAAGCTTACACTTCTGCAAACAAACATCTGGAGATCTCTGTTACAGCTGGACCATTATCCCCAGTGACTAAAGCATTCAATTAATTTAGCCCTTCTCATTTGCCAGTTGTCTGCAAATAGACTTGGATTTGTGGGAATTTGTTATTTGAATATATTCAGTGAATGCTTTATTAAAAGCATATTTCAGACAAAGGATTTCTTGCTCCAAGCTCCTACAACTGTTGCTCTGAGTGTTGGCAACTGGCTGCTTGCACCATGTAAATGGTCAATGTGACCAAGTGGGAATGCCTTTGCATCTTGCTGGAATGAGAGGTACCTCCAGAAAGAGCTTTCCAAGAGTCTATGGAAGCACCTGCACAAATACATATCCTCCCACAAATGCACAGCATTCAGCCTGCCTGAATCTCCTTCAAAACCACAAACCAGCTAGCACAGAAGTTGTTACAAAGAGAACAAGAACGGGGTTGAAAACCAGAATTAATTGACTTTATGCAAAACACCAGTGAAAATATCTCTCAGTAGCTTCCACAAGAGTTTGCAAACATCCACGGGGCTCCTTATTCAGCATCCTATCTGCCCAGGTGTGCTTTGTTTCAAAACTCCAGGGAATGTTTGCTGCAGGAATTTCATCCCAGCAGCAAGAGAAAACAGGGGGAGAAAGAAAGTTGTGAAGGGCTGTTTCCAAGACTGATGCAATCTCTCAGACACACAACAAGCTCAGACTCCTCC
Organism: Chloroceryle aenea; assembly: GCA_013399075.1. NCBI lineage: Eukaryota > Metazoa > Chordata > Aves > Coraciiformes > Cerylidae > Chloroceryle > Chloroceryle aenea. The sequence goes on along the minus strand of VWZY01006683.1, from coordinate 53,360 downwards.
TTGCCTGTGTACTACAAATTGTAGCCTATACAATACACGTGACACGTCCGAAATCACAAATCCTCCTACAAGAACAGCTTCAGTCTTGTACACAACGTTGCTCCAAGGCAGTTGTCTCCCTTGCTGCCTTCAAGAGATTGCAGCATTTTGGCAGAGGGTGAGGGGTAGCAGAACACCCTAGGTAAGTCTTTGCTGTCTAAAAACAAGGCCATTTTTATGTTTTGGACAAGTGAAACATTTTTCCATGCTCTTTGTCACCATGTTAAGAAAATAGGAAAGGAAATGTTGCACGGGGAAGCGGTTGTGCTTGCAAAATGTTGCAGCTCTAAAGTTACATGGGGTGAGACAGATGAACAGCAGCAGGCAGGACCCTGTCCTGGAGACGTCATCAGGACTCAGTTTTCATCTACAAGCTGTCATTTCTCTATAGTGCTACATCCACTGTAGGGATGGGCAGATGACCATCCAAATGGTCAGAGATACCAAGTGGAAGACCTCGTGTTCACCCAACTGCATTACCAGGTACAACAGTAGACCTCCCAAGACCTCTGCTCAAGTCACTGTGTTGGTCACACCAGCCTAAGGCACAAGTCAACGCAGTACATTCCCCATGGGCAAGGTGACCTGCAACACCCTGGCTGCACGTAGCTCTTTCTGCAAGGTGGGTCACAGCTACAGGGGGTGGCTGAGTCTCTGGACCCCTCACCTGGTGCCCAGACCAGCCAGTGCTCAGAAACACCTCCCTCAGTCACACACAAAAACAAATAAAGTATTAAAATCCAAACTGAAAACAGAATGCCATGCTAAATCCCAGCTGCCGGGTTGTTTGAAGGCAAAGAGAAAGCAATCACTGAGGTTTCACAGCCTGTTCTAAAAGTGGAAATCTATGAAGAGAAAAGTGATCCAATAAGTCACAGTTTTAGGCTTTTTCTTTCAATTGCTCCAAGTAAAGACTTTCAAAGATTGTCTTTCCCCTGAAACCCTGATTGAGGGAGAAATGGGTGTTGACCACTGAATTCAGTATCTACTTATACACATCAGAGACAAGTCCCAACTACCTCTGCCCTGACAGCTGCATATTTTTACTCCCCTTTGCGTATTTTTCCAGCCCCTTTGTCAGCACCAGCCTCTAAATGACATGCAAAACTAACCCCTTCACAGCATCTGTGAGGACCTCTCCCAGAAGAGAGAGTTGAGGATGGTCAGCTTAAAGAAGAGAAGGCTCCAGGAAGACCTTATTGCAGCCTTTCAGTACTATCAGAAAGATGGGGAGGGACTTTTTAGCAGGGCCTGTTGCAACAGGACAAGAGGTGAAGGTTTTAAATTAAGAGGGGAGATTCAGACTAGATATAAAGTGGACTTTTTTTTACCCTGAGGGTGGTGAGACCCTGCCCCAGGTTGCCCAGAGAGGTGGTCGATGCTCCATCCCTGGAACCATTCCAGGTGAGGTTGGTCAGGGCTCTGTGTGAGTCCACAGCATGAGGCAGATAAAAACCTCAAAGACAAATCCAAACTATATTCTCTCCAGCAACCCACCATGCCACAGGCACCCACAAACAGTGCTGCTTTATGGGCACTGAGCCTTTTCTTGCCATCAGCAAGAAATGCACCACATTTCTGCCTTCCCATCAAAGGACAGATGTTGTTCTCCTCTTTTGGTTGTCCTTTAGTCCTTGGCAGGTTGTAGAGAGGACCCTGGCCTAGGCAGCTTTCAAAATTTACTCAAATTTGGGCTAAGATTCTATCTGTCATTATTAGAGAGTCTTAATAAACTGTATTAGCCAAGAGTGAATGTAAAAGGAATAAGGGAAGGATTTTCCTAGGACCCAAAGTGCAAGAAATTCATAACTAACTTAATACCTGTACCAGTAAGAGACACTCATGCTGAGTTTATCTAAAACCAGTCTGACTCTTCCCATAAGTAGGGGGAAGAAATTAATAATAATAATAATAAAAATCCCTTTTTTCCTCTTTCAGAATTATTAAGATATAAGACATAAGACAAAACAAAATCCACCACAATAATGTCATCAGCTGCACCAGAATTGCCCTTCTGCAGCGGGTGGCAGCTGGTTGGATGCTGGCATTGAACCAGCAGTGACCCTTGCAAAGACAAGCCCAGGTTGGGTGTTTGCAGCTGCACCTCAGAATAGTACCAGAGGCATCCAAAGGGCACAGGGCTAATTCCGGGTGTAACTTCCCAGCTTTTGGGATGCCCGTGCATGCTCCCAGCTGAAGATGTTCTCCCATCTGTCCCATGTACCCCCCTACATGCATGCTCACAGGCTTGCCTCAACCTCCCCACCTGCAGCAACAGCTTTCTGACATGCCTCCCAAAATGACTGATGAGTCGGTGTGTTGTTTTTGAGCAATTCACGTGCCTCGCCGGCACGCAGGATGACAGACCTTGGGAACCTGGGCATTAATACTGGAGATTTATAGTCAAATCTGTCACGGTTGGAGAAGCTTTTTCCCCAAGAACTACTCTGCCTGAAGGTCGCCTTTTCTGGGCAATAAGTGTGCAGAGAAACTTTCTGAGACACCGTGACCCCCACCAAAGAGTGCGCAGGAGAGTGAGGGAGGGGGGACAGCCACCAGCAAATGCACTCAGCCTCAAGCTGCCCGAGCAGTCCCAAAGATTCCATCTGCTTGCTGGGAAAGCACAGTATGCTGCAGTGGGAACCGGGGAGCAAAAGCGCACGCTGGCTTGGGAGCCCTGCTCCTCCATTCCAGACTCCACATCTTCAATGGATTGGGTGAAAATCTACAGACGGAGAAACAGAGTCCACCTTCTGCCCCAGCACAGCAAGTTCTGCTTGCTCACGTTCAGCTGAACTTAGAGGTTTGCAAACAACACCCACTCTCTCCACTTCAGGGGTCAGGAATCCATCGCCACAAGATTCTGATGCATGAGGCTACATCTTCCTGTGCACAACTGCTGCTGTTTGTTTAGATTTCCCTGTCAGCACCACGCTCTTATTTCTGTAGCACGACTGCTACTGCAACTTCCACAGCCAACGGGTGCTATAGAAATGAGGGGGAAACCTTGAAAATACAACTTCACCCAGCACACTAACCAAAAACCTTGGATTTGTCATCCAAAGACAGCACGGTCAAACTGTGTAATCTCTCTAGGATGGGGTTTTCTCCCCTAGGATTTCCCAGACATCCCTCTGGTGTTGGCATCATCCTGCAGCTTTTTGCTCAAAGCAGGGTCAATCAGCAGAGCAAAGATCCACGTTCCTTATCTACAGTACACATTGTTTCCTCACTGCTGCTGCCAAAGCTGGAGATAGCTGGCCTGGTGATGGTGGAAAATGTCAGGGTAAGGGGAAAAAGTGTCCTGGGGTTGACACAGGCAGTGGAATACATTTCTAACTATTGCTTCTCAGATTAGAGCTGACCTACAGGGGTCTGCAAATCTGCCTAAGAAAACCCTCAAAAGCTGGTGTTGCCAACTTCCCAAGCAGAGCTCAGATGGAACAACCACTGGATTTGCTTTGGCCAAGAGAAATACTGGACTGCTCTGGCCTTTGGGTAGGTTGCACATACGTATCAGAGGATGTAAAAGCACAGAGGACCTACAGGTAGGATCAATTGGCACCACTGCAAAGCTCAAGCCCCATCACCAGAACTGCACTGAGGAGGAATGGGCTACCTCCTGCTCTCTCCTTTTTTTATTCTTCCCTCTTTCTTGAAAACAGACACTCAGCTGTGGTGTCAAAGTCTCCATGGAGAAGGTAAAGGTGGCTATGGAAAAGCCTACAGGCTCACAGTTTGTGTTTTATGCTATAAAGGTTTTTGGGACTTGCTTCCCTGAGGAGTTGCCCTCGTCCCTGTCGTAGACCAAAGCATTTGGGACAAGCAGGGGAGTACTGACCCTATCATTTCCAAGCGTGTTGAGGACATGGATATGAAATCCATTCACAGCCTTTCTGCTGCTGCACTTTTCTCCCACCAATGCTGATGGCCCACACAGGAGGAGCTGCTGAGGAACAAGTCAAGAAGCTCAGCCATTTGCAGGTGCAGTGAGCCTTAGAGCAGGCAGAGGCCAAATGCCTACCAGGAGCTACCATGGGCTGGGTGACAGTTTCACAGACCAAAGGCTCAAACAAATCAGATAATCCAGCCCAAGCCAGCACTGGTGTGGGAGCTGCATATAGACTGGTAGCAAAACCAACTTGGTGGGTGGTCAGAGGCAAAGCCCACCATGTGTGCAGACTGGAGCCAGGACCATAAATAGCTCCCAGCTTAACCTCCCTCACTGGATGCCCCTAAATCGACAGTCTCAATGAGATGGTTTCCAAGAGAGGCTTTTCTCTGCACATCCCTTTCCCATGTGACTTTCTCAGGTATGTCTAAAAACCAAACCTCAGAAGCCTCCTAGGCTTCTCAAGGCCTCAGAAATCCCAAAGAGGAGGACATCTGTTAGGAAAGCTGCCATGGTCAAGGCAAGAAGTCCTTTGTCCTTAGCACGTGCATAAGAATGGGTCGAAGGTGCACATGTTGCTCATCCCTTTGCTGGCAGAATGAATCAATTCTGACAAGGAAGGAACCTGAGGTTTGTAGTCAGGGTGACATGAATAAAACCAACAAATCATTTGCTCCGTTGGATTTGGCCATCCCTGCCTGAGAAAACACCACAAATTTCTCTGGTGTTTTCATACAGCAACAATCTCTGTGGATAATTCTTAGTCTCTAGCTTGCTCAGAAAGAAGAGACAATAAATCCTGAGCTGTTTCAGAAGGGTACGAAGGTTCCTGTGCCCTTTCTTCCCTTGCCTGAGCACAAGACCAAGCTGACAGGATGGACAGGGATTACTCCAAATCAGAAATTCACTCTCTATAGTACTGTTGCCAACAACCATGGAATACTCCTGCCTGTGACCTGTGCAGGAAGCCAACCTGCACAGCACACAAGCTACCCAGGAAAAAAATTCAGTCCCTGCAAACATGCCTGTCCTTTGCCATGCTCGTCCAGCTTGTCACAAAATCAAAGACCTGCAGCAATACTCCATCAGAGAAAGAGGCTCCCTAAAGTGAGCCAGACGACTGTACGAAGGGTGATGGACAAACTGCTTCAGCATCTCCTGCTCGTGGTGTTTTCCAGGCTGGCTTGTGCACCCTGGCATACAGCAGTCATCATTTGGATAAAAGGTATGGAAGACAACAGGGTTAAAATGCACAGTAAAGGCTTTTGAAATTAATTTAAGAGCCTCGAGAGCAACCACACTTTACTACACCTCCCCTTCAGGACAAAGTCATCCTTTTTTTTCCTGAAATTTGCTTTGCAAATCCTTCCAAACTCTCTTTTCTCCCTCCGTGCTTTGAGCTGAGCTCCAGAATCCTCTCCCCCTCTCCTGAGCAGCTCGCGGGTCTCCTGCCCACCTCCCCCTTGGCATCAGCCTGCTCTGCCAGAGCTGCCAGCTGGGCCACGCTGTGGTGCCAAGTCCTCCCTGCCTCACCTGAGCGGTCATCGCCTGCTCATTCCTTTCAGACTGGACCAGCCCACACCTGCTGCACAGCACATCTACCCAGACAGCTCCTTCCCTGCCTCCCCAAAGCATCATCCCATCCCCACCCCTCCGAGGGAGGCAGGGGGGGACCACACACGTGCTCAGGTCCCTGCAGCCGTCAAACCACCCAGGTGACAAACACACGCTTGGCCAAGAGAGAAAGGGAGAGAGCAGAGCAGAGGCAGATTTGTAGGCTCTGATCCCAGTCGCCTGACCCCCTCCTCTCTCTCGTTATGGATGAGGTAAATTAGCTGTGACACTCATTAGCTGCAGCTCCTAATTAGTGAAAATTAATATTGGTTTTGATAGAAGTGTTGGCTGAAGCTCTCCCAGGCAAAGGCATTATTGACCTTGTTATCCTGTTTAATAGCAAGTTACATCACAGAAAGTACTTTTCGCGGAGTCGACAGACTACAGCTGCCTCACACCCTCCCCAGCTCCCTCCCCACTGCTCAGAGAGATGGTCCCAGCCCCTGAGAGAGCGCCCATAGCCCTGCTGCTGCCTGCCTCCATCCCTGGAAGGGCCCTAAGCCTCCTCCCCAGGCACATCCCAAGCCCCCTCCCTGGCATCTGGTCTTTCCCACGGGCAGCACTTTTCCCACTGCAAGGCAAGTGGTTTGAATAATGTTCTCCAACTGGCCAGACTGGTTACTGGTACAAGCCTACACCCAGTTTTTAGGGCCATAATTATCTCTGGAGCTGTGCCAACCATCCCTCCGGGAGGGACAATACCAGGCCCCCCCATATCCCATCCCATCATCCCTCCCACTGACCTCAGTAACTCCAGACTCACCAGAGAACTTGCTTGCCACCACCTCTACTCACTGTCCAAACCAATACATAAATAAGAAGAGCTGCAGTGCAATTGAAATAACCATTTTGTGAGGAAAGATATAGGAGTAGCATCCCTCAACTCCAGGGATCCCCACCTTTGGAGCTTGGGAACATGAAGCAAAGTAAGAGAAGCTGCTAAACAGAAGTAAAACATTTGCTACCAAAGTTACATATAAACCAAAACAACAAAAAACCCCCACAACCAACCACACTGTATTATTTGCACATTAATAATAATAAAGATGTCAAACTGTCAGGTAAGAACTTAATCTCATTGAGAGCACAATTAAAGATGCCATTATCCAACCACCTGGGGCCAATTCCACTTTCACAAGGCAATGGGTTTAACAGATAACTGGGATGAGACCACGCCTGGCCAAGCAGCTCACCCCCCTGTAGCCACTGCACACAACTCCCACAGCATCCTGCAGCCAAGCATCAATGTTGTTTCTTGCTCAAATTCATGCCAGCACAGCTTTTTTTTTTTTTTTTGGGNTTTTTTTTTTGGGTGGGGGGAGAGGGAGGGATAGAACATTCCTTCATTTCTGAGATCAACATCCCAATGAAAATTGTCCCTCTGCCCACCTGGATGATGCCACTGCACGCAGGACGCACAAAAGGCAAAGCAGAGCCAAACCATCTGCAGTGTCACTGGTCCCTGGGGTGAGCTTCTATTTTGGGGGACAAAACCACCACTGGAAAGCAGCACTTCCAACAGATTCCAGGTGATTTTACAGCAGGATGCTCACCAAGTGCAACACCTTTGGCTATCCATATGAACTAATGAGGTCTCCGTGAACAGCAAATGGACCCTAAGCCTTTTATCCCCAACTGCTGCTGTTGTTCGGGAAGCTGAGGCCAGAGAAGCTGGGCACAGACTGCTGAGTGCAAAGTCACAACCATCAAATCCTGGTCTTTATGAAAGAGGCACTGGAAGAGGAGAAAGGTTTGGAGAAAGGAACCCTTTCCTGATGTCCTTACCAAAGACACCTCTGGTCACATCAGCCCAAGCACTGCCCAAGAGATGCAAAGCCCAGGAGAAGCTGGTGTGCAAGAAAACATCTTCTCAAGCAAAATCTCCTTGAGCCCTGGGACCTTTGTACAGAGAAAGCCCAGAAAAGAACATCCAGATACTGATTGATATTTATACTGCAGGCCAAACCAACCTTCCCCACCTTGGTGTAGCCTGCAAATGTACAGCTTCCCTACACCTCTCCACCTCAGCAGCCTGGCAAGGCAAAGGCAGAGCAGGTTTCTGGGATATTTAGCACCACACACAAGTGCTACTGCTGTGCTTTTTCATTCTTGCACAGGGAGCCAGTATTTTGAATCTAGCCATGAAGGACAAGGTTAAAAAAAAATAAATTCAAGGGCCATCCTGAAGGCAAAAAATTTTTCTGAAGGTAGATTAATTGCATTCAAAACTCTGCTACACACGTCCCATACAAGCCCCTCACAGGGTGCTTATTTCCACATAGGAGGCTCTGTGCCATGGGCTGGGGGTGAGACACAGCAAAAGCAAGGCAGGAGATAGGACCCCTTTACCTTGTCCCCCCACCCAGCAGGAACCCAAAGCACAAAGAGGTCCCCAAGAAGCAGGGACACTGCTCCAGTGGCTACAATACAGCAAAAGGCAAGACTGGAACTGGAGACAAGAAACCACGCAACCAGCTTAGGAGTTGCTCAGTCCAACAACTCCCTAGGCTGGTGTGGTTTTGAGTGAAATGGAAAGAAGTTGATTTCTTTCTAACAACAACAAAATTGGAGATCAGCAAATAGTGTTTAAAATACTCCCCCTCCACACCTTGCAAGCTGGCTCTGCAACAGTACCAGAATCTGTTGCCTCTTCTTCCTTGGGGTGTGAAACAAAATAACCGTGCATCCAGCTTAAAACCTGGAATGCAAAACCCAAGCTCCTGGTTTAAAACCCAGGGAGACACCAGCCTCCCTCTCTCCTCAGAGACACCTTCTCCACCTGCCAGAAAAGGGCTGCAGAGCATCCTGGTGCCCACAGGGTTCACATGCTCTCAGGGTTGGCATAAACTTGGAGGAGCATGCCCCTTTTTAAGCAACAGCAGCCTGTTGCAGTGTGATGACACCAGATTGGGAATTTATTTTATCCCCCCCTTGCCCTTCTCTTAATTTAGGACTATTTCCCCCACCCCACTGAAGCACGTGGCTAATGGCTTCTGGCTGATGTGCTTTCTGCAAGCTGAACCTGACAGGCCTGTGCACAGCATCCCTGGCACTGCAACATTTTTTTCCAAGACAAAAGAACAACTTGCAGAAGCCAGAGCGATTTCCCACCCCGCTCCCCCCCTTTCCAGTACACCACAAGGAAAGGGTGTTTGGGAGTGGTGAGAGAGATGCACACACAGGATGGTGCTTTCTACGCAGTCCCTTCACTTCCTTGCCTCATTGCCCCACCACACCGAGTTCATGTCAGTGCTCTTTGGTACAGAACTGTTGTTTTATCTGGGAGGATGTGTTTAATTAGATGTGGCTGTCATGTGGGAAAGGGTGCGTTTCAAGAGTCAAGATTTTCCACAGCACTGTTACTTATTTTAGTCTTCTCCCAGATCTCTTTCTTCCCCTCTATTTCCCCAAATCATTAGTAACAACCATTAATTTCCGCTCGTGAGAACACTCCTCACTTCCCCCCATACCCTGAACTCCCTCCTCTCCCTTGCACTTTCTACACTTGAAAGCCTACCCCTCTTCCCCCTCCTATTTTCAAATTAACTGCGGAGTACAAAGCGAAGCCTCGCTGATGTCTGCAACAGGGTGTTACATTCCACAAAGTGATCTCTCTCCTCAAACCTAATAATCGATTGGAAAGAATAAAGGAAGAAATTCCTCTACATTCAGGTATCCAGTGGCCCTCCTAACCACGTACATCCCAGCCTACACGGTACGATTCCGGAGCTTCACCAGAGCAGGCGTTTGACAGACTCATGCAGATGAATGGAATAAAATTGAGTTACTAACCATTAAATGTCAAACGTTTGAAATCTTTCCCCCTTGCGTAAAAGAGCAATATTAATAAATCTTTAAGAGAGGGGAGTGCACAGAGCTTTAGTCACTCTTCTGACCGCCGTTGCGAATTTAACAGATGTTTTCACTGAATTGTCCAACCACTGTCTCCAGCTTCCTCCCCCCCTCCCTTTTTTTTCCTCCTTTCCCCCCAAATGGTTACAGTTAATTCAAGAGCCATCAATGCACAGGAGCTGTTTGACAGGAGGAGCCAATTTATTAACTCCCCCTGCCAATCAAGCACATTAAAGCACATTTCTAAGGGTGAAAGGAGCATTAGCACAGGCCAGCAATAAATGGGTTTAAAAGCCAGGAGATGGGGAGGGGGTGGATTTCTGTGACAACATTGAGGTGACCACCCTACGTGTTCTGTGCCCCCAAAACTGCATAAACTGTGATTAAAACGACAGCCCTGCTGCCCATGAGACCAACACAGCCCAGGCAGTGCAACCCCAGCCCCAAAGAGGGGATGTTCACTGGGATAATGCAGTTTGCTGACAAGATGATTCCCAATGGTGGGAGTTTTCTCCTGCAACCTCAGCACCACGACACATGACTACATTTCCAGATGGGTTCTCTTCTACCTGCTTGTTTTCATGTGAGAACGTGGTGGTTTTCCATAATGAGGCCTAGCATTTTAGTTGCCAAGATGATTTTGATGCAGGTGAAGAGAAGCTAGACCTTGTTACCTTTTGTTGAAAGGAGCAACAACTTAAAGCAGTGGGGAAGAGTTGGAATTTTTTTACTTTTTAAAAGACAAATTAGTACTTCTATGGTGACCAATTATGGAAAGTTTTAATTAAAGGTTCATTTTTCACAAGGCTAGACATTGTGTAAAGAGTCACCGAGGCTATTGCAGGGTACCTTTTGCACAGGAAATCTCCTCAAGCTGTTCCCCTTCCTAGCCAGCTGGCTCCGGTGCTGGATGCATGCCTCTAAACCATCTCATTGAGAAACTGCAAACTTGGCAAGCAGCTGGATGCCAGCCCACCTCAAAACCATCTATTCCCAGCACCCTTCACTCAACACACCTCCTGCTGCACCACAGCCCTGGGCTGGATGGCAAAGCGTGCCGAGATGGGAGCGGAATGCACCATCACTTTCCTCTGCTGCAGCAGGAGCTTTGAGAAGGGATAATGGGGTGTACATTTTCTTTTTTAAGCTCACACAACCCCAAAATACCACGTTCCTGATGTGGCAAGATGCACAGGTATGTTTATTGCTGTTTGCAACCCTGGGGTTTTTTCCCTAAGAGGTCCCTCCTAATTCCTCTAAGAGGAACACTCTCTTGAGCGCAACTCAACACCCACCAAGAAGCCAGCCCCCAAATGAAGCTTCTATGGCCAGCACTGTAGAGATAATTAGTGCTACTAAAGTAATCTCAGACATCAAAATCACCCCAGACCTCATCACCACACACATGCATCTGTCTCTGGTTCTTTCAGGAGGGCTTAGGCCCTGTGCAAGGGCTCACACACTCAAACATGAATGGTGGCAAGATCAAACCTTCAAATGGTTTGATGGGGCCAGTTCCCAAAAGCAAGGTTACACTGACATGTTAATTAGTCCATATTGCAAATATACTTTCTTCCTTCTCCCTCTTTCCCTTCTCAAACTTAAGTATTAACATTATTGCCTATTAGTAAAGCAGATATGAAAATTTCAGTGATTGATGAAGTGATTAATTTAATGACACAGGGTTAAGGGTTTGGGGAGAGGGAGCTTTTTTTTCCCCTTAAGTTTCCTGATGTTGGGAATAACTAATTTTCCTAGCCTTAAGTTTTCATTAATGCTGCTGTGCTTTCTACAGCTCAACAAGTCATTTCATCAATGGACCTTATAATGACCAATGACAGAAAAAGGGCTTGAGTTACAAGAGCTGAAATGTCATCCTTAAAATACTCCTCAAAAACTGTTGTTCATTTGGGTCACTACCACACTTAGAAACAAGTGCTCCTTTGCTGAGCACTTCAGAAGCCTGCAAATACAGCTTTAAACAGCAGATAGCCACTGGGTGATATCATCATTTTCAATTAACACCAAAGATGAAGGTGATGTTCCTGTAGCCTCCCTTACTAAAGGAGAATGTCCAAACCCACTCCCAGCGATGCCCTAATGAAGCTTGTGGAGCAGGTTTCCTGTTCAGAAAATACCTCTATCTCTCTCACAGTCAGACACCAGCATATTCCTCTGGAATTATCCTTTGTGAAAGGCCAAATCAATTCTGCTAGCTGCACACGGGCACGCACCCTGCCGGGGTGATGGACACACATGCACTCACACTGTCAGCCCAAAGGGACACCGAAGCACAGCATGGTGGGGATTGGAAGGGACCTCTGGAGATCATCTGGTCCAACTGCCCTGCTCCACCAGGGTCACCCAGAGCAGGGTGCCCAGCATCACACTGTCCAGGTGGGTTTGGAATCTCTCCAGGGAAGGAGACTCCACAACCTCTCTGGGCAGCCTGGGCCAGGCTCTGACACCCTCACAGCAAATAAGATTTCCCTCCTGTTCAGGTGGAACCTCCTGGGTTCCAGTTTGTGCCTGTTGCACCTTGGCCTGTCACTGGTCACCATTGAAAAGAGTCTGGCCTCATCCTCTTGATCCCACCATTTAGCTATTGATCAGATCTCCTCTCAGCCTTCTCTTCTTCAGCTGAACAGTCCCAGGGCTCCCAGCCTTTCCTCAGCACAGAGATGCTCCAGTCCCCTCAGCATCTTTGTAGCCTTTGCTGGACTCATCTCCGGTCGTTGTTTGCCTCTCTTGAACTGGGGAGCCAAGAACTAGACACAATACTCCAGATGTGTCCATACTAGAGCAGAATAGAAGGGGAGGAGAACCTCCCTCAACCTGCTGGCCAAAATCTTCTGAATGCACCCCAAGATACCACTGTTCCACTTGCATATTCCCACCTTGCCTTCCTGAAAGGGTATTAGCTTTTCTTTGGGCATTTTTGGAGCTGCCTCAGCAAACTAACAAAAACACTCACATGAATGCAGGGATAGTCTTCCTGCTAACTCAGCAGCTGTTAACCCACAGTAAGTCCACAATGATTTCTGGTCTTGCCACTGTGACTTTTAACCCCACAGCACAGAGAGAAAATTAATTTTCTCTTTTGAGCTTTTGTAGTTAATTTTGTGCAAGAGAGATGCAACAGCAGATTTGCCAGGACACTCCCCTGCCCCAACAGTAGGTGTATGACCCTGCAAGTGAGGAGGGAGGCCAGGAGATACTAAAGACAAAAGGGTCCCATAGTCAAGACCCCTCCAAAACTGTCCCCAGCAGATGATCCACAAGCCTCACACATGGCTACATGGCCTAGAAGGCTGTGTAGCAATTTAATCACCCCAGAAGCATGCAGAGACCAGAGCCAGCACCTTTTTTTGTTCCTTGCAGCAATGCATTAGCCAAGTGTCATCCCGGAGAAGCCCAGCCACTGCAGATGCCTACAGCTATGGGATCAAATGAGCAGGCAGGGTTTAACTGAGACAGCTCATGCTCAATCACATGCAGATAACCCTATCTTCAGCAGCAGCTTGAAAAGCCCGGCACCCCCAGGGACCTTACCAAGGTGCCAAGGCATCTGTCTGCACAAGACCCAAGAGCACTGCTGTGGCAGAAGAGATGATTGCTTTGGGAAACTACAGATACAGTGCACAGTGGATGGCACCAATCCCTGCTTGGAGAAGAAAATCCCTCTGGCTTGGTCCTCACCTAGGATGGAGAATCAAGTTAAGTCATCCACAGATATCACAAGGACATGCTGCTTCAGACCCACGTGCAGAGTTAGCAGTGAGAATCCTGCCTGATAAAGACCAAGTCCCTCTTCCAGTCCTCTTGCAAAATAACTCTGTCCAAGAAGTCTCCAAGAGGCAAGAGGTGACACACACCAACCTAATGACTTCAATCCCCACCAGCCAACAAAGTACTGCAGTGCAGTGGTGCTCCACTGTGACTGGAGCCTCTAGGGCTGGGTTGCACAGTAAGAGCCCCAGCTCCATTGGAAATGTCCACTACAGTCCATTTTGGCAAAGCAGGTCTCAGAGTAAGGTTCAGCTGTGCCCCTTGGATCTTCACAGCATCACAGAATGTCTTCAGTTGGAAGAGGCCTTTAAGATCATTTAGTCCAACCTTCAACCCAGCACTGCAGCTCACCAGTGAACCATGTCTAAGTAACCCTGAGCACCAGGTCCATGAGAAACATCTGCAAGTTGCATCATTCCTTAGCTGGTGTGGGCTTTCCCCATTTAAAAACAAATTAAAAAATCATCCAATCAGCTTTCCTCTCAAAATCCTGTGCCTTCTCCTGCAAGCAGAGGAGGTGGTCTGCTCAACGTAGCCCATCCTGGAAAAGCATAATCCCAAGCTCCCCACTGCAGAAATTCAAACCACATTGTCATAAATTTCTCAGGTAACAAAGCATTCCTGTTCAGTGCCACAAGCCAAACTGGGATCCTCAAACATCCCACAGCTTGGCCAACAAGACAGCCCAAGCAAGACTGCTTCCACATGCAGACTCCCTAGCAGAATCTGTGACTCAGTCAATGCTACCAAGAAATTCCTGCAACAGCGTTTGGCAGTCACCACCTGCAAGTCCCCACACCAGCAGGGTTTTTTGTAAGCTCGCAAAGTCATACTTGCCCTGTTCCCAAATCCATGAGCTATTTACTTTGCATTTATCAGCTCAGCAAGAGTTGCACATAGCAAAAGGGAGGCAGAAGTACAACAAGTTCCCTGTCGATCATCCACCTTGTTTTGTGAGCATGGTGAATACAGGGGATGGAAAGCACAGGCCACACCTCCTGGGTGACCCTGGTGGAGCAGGCATTGGACCAGATGATCTCCAGAGGTCCCTTCCAACACCTACATTCTGTGTGATTATGATTTTAGTTCATCTCCTGCCTCCTTTCACCTCCTCACAGCTGCTGCACTCAGGCAGCCCCCAGTTACCCATCCCTCCACACCACGGTGGCACCGAGTTGCTGAGTCAGGGAGCACACAAGGCCTTTAGCCCCAAATCCCCACAGCCAGCCATGCTCCAAGCACTGAATCAGCACTGCTCAGGGCTGTCACTCCTCAGCAACCCCAACCACTGGACTTGCTGAGTTAGAAGTTCTCCTTGGCCCTACACTGTCACGGGTTAACAAGCAGAAGGAGATGCTGAGGCAGCCAGCTTCAGGAGGACCCACAGCTGAGCATCCCGTCAGGAGCTAGCGGCATTCTGGTGATGCTCACAGGGGAAGATTCCAGCAAGCTGGTGGGGAGGAGAGCAGAGAGCCTCAAGTGCACGCTCTCCTGCCCAGAAATAACTCAAGGAATCAAATAGCAGGCAGCCTTGGCAGGACCCCCAGGGGAGCCTGGCCTTCCCACATGCCAGGCACCTTTCCCAGCTTCACCACCATCTCCTCATGCTCACACTGCCTGAGGGGTGGTCAAGCCTTGCAACTAAATCCCGGTCGTTTTCCCCCTCTGTCATGCACTGCTCAACCACAGCAAGCTTTACAAAGCACTCCCCTCTCCTAGTTTTAAGCAGGGCACACAGGACCAAGGTTTGATGGGCAGGAGGGACACATCTCCAGCCTATCCAGACAACCATGCCCCTAACACAGTGCGGCCAAGAGCAAAGCCAAGCGTGTGCTATTAGCTTGGGTGCAATGATTAAAACATTTTCCACTCTTTTAAGACAACATTATTCCAGTGATGCTAAAATGTTATCGCTGGGATGAAGGGAAAGTGGAATTGCACTCATCTGAATGGCCTCTTTTGTCATGCATTTTGCAAGGCATTGAGGCATGAAAGCTTTCAGAGAAACTCCGGTGAATCCAAGCTAGATGGTTATAAGGCTAGTTACAGACCTGACATGATGGATCATCTTCATTTTCCCATTCCTGTCCTGCATACAGCAAATCCATTTGCTGGGCAATTAGACTCCAGCCACTATATTATGCTAAGAAGACGCTCCTTTTGCAGCAGAGGGGACCCCCAACCAGAAGAAACACAGAGCATTGCCTCCCCATCCCCACTTGCTGACAAACCCAAGGCTACAGGACATCTCACCTGCAGCAATGCCACTTCCCAGGCACACCCATGAGCATCACACCTTGCCACAGACCTCTAGTAACTCACCTGACATCAATATCTCCTCACCCTTACCCACAAGCCTTCTAAAAGGTTTGGGATTAAAGAAAATGGCCCTTGGAATGATTTTCCTTAAGGCAGTGAGCAGCACAATAAAGACAGACAGCCTCTCTCCAGCACTCTTCTTCTGAGGGCTGTTAACCAGCCGGTACTTCCGCTTTCAGAGTGAAACACTAACAGCAACCAGCAGCTAGCATGGACTTTCCCAGTGCCTTGTCTCACCTGTGCCACTGCAGCCCAACCAGTCATCATCCATCCTCCTCTCCAGACATCTCCCCTCTCTCCTGCAGTTCCTTCCTTGATCCCTTCAACCGCTTTCTCCTTCCTCAAGCTCACGTCCCAGGCACGTGCGGGTGGGTGAGCACTACCATTCCTTCTGGGTGAAATAACTGACAAGAGGGTCAGTCCACCTGAAAATTGCTCTCCCCAGACCTAACTGGAACAGATGGGCATTGATGATGTTTTGGGAGAGATTAATCAGCCTGGACCAGAGGCAGAACCAGCAGCTCCCTCAGCCCAATCTCACCTAATGAATTCCGAGCTCTCTGTCTTAATAGCTCCTGACAAGACTAATTTACTCTTGTAAGTGATTAGAGGGGGGAATGATCTCTTAATTGTTGCTTAAGATTCCTTTCAGCACAGCAGGCAGCGAGCGGGGATTTCTGGGTCTGGGGCGAGGCGAAGCTGTGCCCAGGGATGCTGTAGGGAGGGGAGGAAGGGGCTGCAGGGGGCCTTTCCTCAGTGCCATGGTGATGGGCACTTCTCACAGACCTCAAGAAAGGAGCTGGGTTTTTTCCAGCTAAGAGCTGCTGTTCTAATACTCACACCCCAGTCAGGGTATAAGAAAGGTGTTTCCAGATGATGGCTTTTTTTTTTGGCTTTAAAGTTAGTAAGCCTGACTCAGAAAACATCTAGCAACAGCAGAAAACACAGAAACTGTTTGTCAACACTTTCAGGGTTGACATTTCCCTCTGGTGCATCTGGAAACAAAATCTCAGGGTGCAATATTCTGAAGAGTGAATTCCATTTCTGTACAAAGTCTAAAAAAACCAAACCAAACATCACCAAACTAAAATTCAACACCCAAAGTAATTCCAAGAACAATTTTACTCGCACAATATCTCACTGGAAAGCAGACTATCAGAAATTTTCCCCCATTTTCTGCCAAAAGAGGAGCTGAGTCCAATTCCTGTAAGGTATTTCAATCTCAAGTACTTCAAGAGCTATGTACTCAGTGAGGAAGCATTTCCATTAAGTAGTTCCCAACCAGCTCTTCACAACTGCTTCCTTCCCTGGGACTTGCCCAGGGCACATCCAGCACTAAGTGTGTTTGCAGGGACATCAGCAATTGAGGGGCAAGGAGCACACAGACAGCAAAGCAAAGCAAAGCAAAGAGGTGTGAAGAGACTTGTAAGGGGTGGGCTCACTGAAAGGGGCTGGGAAAAATTACAAGGATGCAAGTAATTGGTAGGAAAAAAATAAGAAAAAAATGATAATGAAATCAGGTCCTTCCTTTCCTGACATCATTTGCAGCTTGCCTTCCACGGTGCTGTTAGTAAAGGTGGCTGAGCAGCAGATTTCAGTATTATTTCCCATTGCAAATAAACCTGAGCATCATTGCAAGACAACCCCCCCCCAGGCAAATGGCTGTGGCTCCAAGGAGCCTTCTTCTGAGGAAGTGCCACTCAGCACTTTCCACACCATCTATCCAAAACTCGCCACCAAACCTCTAGGTCCTGCCTACTTGCTCAGACATCACCTCATATCCCACAAGCAGGACACCTTGGGCTGCAAAAGATGCCACTGAGGGGACACACAAGAAGAGCTGTCATCTCAGCTGGAAGGCCCAGTTGAGCTGAGCAGTCACTAGAGAAGCAGTGTCCAGAGTTCTCCAACCCTCAACAGCTCCCAGGGATGACTTAGGTGTGGCAAGAGCCCTCTTTTAAGGAGGGTGCTGCTCAGGCTGCACGGTTGAAGGCGGCAGTAGATGCAAGAAGGGGCCTCCTCAGCCTCTATCCCAGCTGCCCTCCCCTCCCAATCGATTCCTCCCGCATTAAAAGCCAGTCACAAGCCCTGATTGAAGAGCACAAGTTTAATGGACTGAGAGCCTGGAAAGAGGCCGAGAAATGACCAGGTCGATTTCTGCATTTACTAAAAACCGATCCCTAGCTAAAGAAAGAAAAATAAGCTACATCTGTCAATCAAAAGAAAAGCATTCTTTAATTTTTTTCTGTCAGGGAGGTCATTCAGCAGCAGTGGTCCCCCTGCCCACAGGCATGCCCCACTTACCCACAGGAGTGTCCTCATTGATCAGCAGGTAGGTGTCAAAGAAGTAGTTCATGAAGTACGGCAGACGATTGCCCCGACCTGGGGAGAGGAAGGACAGAAGCGAGGTGTTATTTCCCTGGCAAGTCACAGACAGGCCATCCTGGCTGGGAGAGACTCTGGGCACAGAGAGATGCCCTAAGGGGCACCAAGCTCACCACTTGGCATCATGCTGTTGAGAGGTAACCCTGGCATGAGAGCAGAAAACACCGTGTGGTCCCCTGTAGAAGCTGGCTGGGGAGNTTTTTTTTTTTTTTTAAGTAGGATGTAGGCATTTTTTGCAGGATGGAGGCAGAGGGGAAGGGGGAAGCCAGCAGCTCAAGGATCAGGAACATCAATTATTGTTTTAGCACATGATTAATACCTTCACTTCCTTCCCACGGTTGAGAGCCTTTCGCCTTGTCAGCCATCCCAGCAAAACTCAGTGCACCTCCCCTCTCCCATCACCCGATTGCCTTTCCCTCTAATTGCCTCCTTTCACCTTTAATAACCAGGCTTGCTTCTTTCTACTCCCCTTTTTTTACAGAGCTGGAAGCTCACGAGCCTGCCCCCGAACAACAGCCTCATTAGGTGACACCGAGTCAAAGGCAGAGCACACAGGAGAACGACCACAGCCTGAACCAGGGAAGATTTGCCATTCATGGGATGACAGAGAGCGCCAGGAGCCAGGCCCAGGAGAGAAAGAGGCAGAGCCAGTGTCCCAAGCACAGCCCCTGGGCAAGGAGGCTCCCTGGGGCAGCACTTCCCCCCTGTGACCCCTCGTAAGCGTTGCCTTTGGTGTGAGCCAAACCAAAGCCCGAGATCATGCAAGTATAAAACATTGCCAGCAAAGCAGCAGCACGACAGCTCCTCTTGAACACCCACCACCCCAGACGTGGATCCAGCCAGGCTCCTTCCAACACAACCCTTACAGAGCATCACCTCCATCCTACCCCAGTCATGCTGCAATAGCAAAGATGTAGCTTCAGGTAAAGGGATAGCAAACCCCAGACAGGATCAGGTGTCCATGTTTCCCTCCTGACCATGCTACACTTTGCTACCACCTTTATGCCCTGTGCTTCAGCATCCCACCTTAAGAAACAAGAACCAGGCCAAGTTTCAGCATCCTCCTCACCCGCCCCAGCTCCCAACAGAGGGAGATGCTCCGGAGATCTTTCAATCACGCACAAACCTGCTCAGCACTCATGGGAAACCCACTCAGGGGGACACAGGAACAGGATGAGAGGGGAGCCTGGGCTCCTCCAGGGATCCCTCTGTAACAAGATGGGGATTTTCAGCACTGCCCTCTTTCCTGAGGCACCAGCTTTGTTAAACACCTCAAGAAGGTGTGAAGCACTGGAGGCAGCGCTCTTGCAAAGGCACATTTAAATCTCAGCCTCAGGAGGTAAGTAGCTGGAAAGAAAATGAGAAGGACCCCGACAAAATGGGTTATTTAGAGCTAATAGCACCTCTGGAGACTTCGAAACATGCTTGTAGCTGGCTGTCATGCCAGGGCCAGAAGGCTTTGGAGGGCACAAATGAGGCTAAAATGCACCATGCAGCCTTTACTCGCTTCTGCAAACTTCTCTATTTCAAACTTTATTTCTTAGTATTAGCAGCATGCAAAAATTAAGTTGCATCTTCCAAATCCAGCTGCATTAGATGCTGGGAGGCATTTGAACCACTCCTCTGTGAGCACACAGGCTCTGTGTCTTAGGAGAGGAGAGCAACTGGTGCCTGAGAGCTGGGGAAAACTGACAGAGGGTCTGGAGGCAGGGCACTGCTTTGGGCTGCAAATCCCAGGATAAAGAGCAAGGCTGTCACCACACTGCCAGAGTATCAGCATTCAGAAGAGCAGGGAGGGGGTGGAGAGAAAGTGTCTGAAGGATACAAAAAAGAAGGTCAAAAGAGGAATGCTATGACAAATAGAAACCATCCTCCAAAAATAAAAAAGGGATGGTGTGGCTGAAGCCACAGCCCCATCAACCCCATCCCCTTGGCCAACCTCGACATTTAACATCCCAACCACAGCTATTTCCAGCTCCACCATGGCCCAGACCACCACAGGGGTTCCTGCACCTTCAGGAATCTTCTCCCCATCTCAGATATGGCCATAAGCTCTTACCCTCATAACCTGGGTGCTATCAAAAGGTGCACAGCACAAGTGTCCCACACCTACATCGTGCTTCTTCTAGGATGACCAGACTGTCCATGCTTTGCTGGTTTTGGGCATGCTGGTCCTTTCACAAAAAGGAATGTGGGAATCACAGCCACACACTGAGTACCCTGAAAGCAAGTTCACACTTTCTTTCCCAAAGGCATCATCTGAGCCTTCACCTAATGGATCATCAGCTGGATTTTCCTTTCATGAGACTACCACCACATCCTGGCTATACCATCACCATGTCCCTCAACATGTCTCTTGCACATAGAGCCACAGAATGGTTTGGAAGGGATCTTTAAAGACCATCTAGTGCAACCCCACACTGCAGAGACATGCTGGGACATAGCCCTCTGCAAGGTGGAAAACCAGCCCTTCCACCGCACCCTTCATTCCTCCTTCACATGCTACCACCAGGCTCTAGGGGATCACCATCAATGTTGTTTTGATGTACTGGGAGATTTTCTTCCCTGGATCCATCTTCCAAAACTGTTCCACATTATTCATGTAAAACCTGCTGCTACTTTGCCCTTCAGAGTCAGTACTCCCACCCTTGACCACTGCTGAAGCAAAAGCATGGTAATCACAGATCCATTCTTCTAGGTAGTGTCCCTTGGTCCCTCCTAACCCAGTGATGATAAAGCTCTCTGCCCATCTCTGGTGACTGCAGTGGTAGCTGGGAAGAAGCAAGCGGACTTAATTGCCATGCCCAAGCTGAACCTTTCTCTTCCAAACACCCCGAGTCCACTCAGGCTGCTCTCGTGCGTTTACCCGAGATATTTGCCTCACCAGAAGCTTGTCAAGTCTTCTGGGAAGAGGAGCTCCATCACCTGCAGTCCTCAGGGCACATGGGAGGGTGTCTGTGCCCTTCTCCTCCCGATCCCAGGAACAAGCATTGTGCTAGTGCTTGCTTGTCAAGGGCAGGCACTCCTTGGGAGATGACAACCAAGCCCTGGGCAGGGCAGAGGTGAAGAGAGAAGGGCTAACCCACCATTGGGCTGCCTCTCCAAGGCTTTTCACTTTGCTAATGCCCATTTGCTGTGTCCGGCCAGGCACATAAAGCAGGGCTGTGCCCACACCAGCTACAGGTACTGAGACAGACCCCACAGGGAGGGATGAAGGAGCAAGTCCCTAGCCAGGCAAGGAGAACCCTCCATCTCCCCTCCAGTGGGATGTACTAGACTGCTCACAGCAAGCAGGCAAATTTTAGGAGGCTCAGAACAGGGCAAAGGACTTGCTGGGTTGTCTTTTTGACTCATTTTTTTCCCCTTCCAGATGAGCAATGGGGCAGTTAACTAGCGAGGCTATACTGGATCCGAGAACACCAGAAGGAGATTGACTGCGCTTGTCAGTCACAGCTAATGTCATCCACTGACTGCTTAATCAGGCTGCCAATCTGGGCAAGCCATCTTGAGGCTTTGGGGAGGGTGAGGAGGGAAGGAAAAAGCGCCTTTATTCCAAAGGGTATGGTGCTATCAAACAGCCACACGCTCTCTATTGTTTATCAGCGAGCACCACACAGACACACGCTCCCCTGGCCACCCTCTCCCCCACCAGCACCCTGGGGAGGGCCGGTTTAGTCCATTCATGCACCAATCCCAATTTTCACGGGGCTTTGCTGTGTGTTTACAGTAGTTATGCACCCTGTGATATGCCAAAGCCCGGCCCAAGAGACACATTTGCTACACCAGAAGGCACTTGTCCCACCAGCTCCCAGCCAAGGGTCAGGATGGACCCCCCCCAGTCCCCTATCAGCAGCTCATCTGCATGGGGAGGACGAAGAGCATCACACTCACAGGGTAAAGCACAGCGGTGGGAGGAAATATGATCACAATGGCTCTGTCTGCCAAAAGCCTTGCCCTTCCCTCCAGCTGGAATTAGAAAAGAGGTTTTGCAGCTCAGAGAGGAGTTATTTCCCACACAGCATATATTAAAGCACAGTTTGGGTAGTACTTTTTCTGCTGAAAGCCCAGAGAGAGCCCTGCCAGCAATACCTCTGCTGTAGAACAGCTAAACAAACTTCTGGTTTACATCCTCACCTTTCATCTGCTCCCTCTAATTTTCTTTCCTTTTTATTTACATAAAATGATCTAATGGCATGCCTATCACCAGGTCTTTCACCAGTTTTGACTCCGTGAACTCACATCTGGAAGTTGCCAAGGTTTTCCCACCAAGATACACCAGGAGCATCTACCACAGGTGGATTCACCAGCACATCCTTCTCCTCCAAGCCTCTTTCCAGTCCCACCACTTTCTCCCAGGAAGGGTCATCAGATGCCACACTTCTACTGTTTGCAAGAAAAGTGGCTGCACAGAAGCACAACATGCAGGTACCTAGGAATACATCTGAAAGAGGCAGGCAATCTGCTCACCCATGCCAGCCACATCTGCCCAGTACCACAGCAATGCTGCTCTGCCATCAGATACTCACCAGCAGACACCAAACACAGCAAATATTACCCTTGTACCTCACAAACATGAGGCCCCAGCAAGGAAAGGAGGGGAGAGAGAAAATCACGTTACTGGAGAGACAGAAAAATGACTTACCTGAGGAGACCAGCTGCAGGAGCAAGAGAGGAAGCAGAAAGTTGCCAGCAGAAGCGTGGCGCTTCATGGTTCCTGTCAAAGAAGAAAGGCAGCGTCAAGTCTGGTGCTTTATGGATATTACCCCGTGTCTCCAGAGCAGGCTCAGGGATGCAGCCCTGCCCCAGCTTGCACTTTAGGGCCCTGGCACCACAGGCAGACATCCAAAAGTTCAACATTTTGTTAACTCCTGGCTTTTACACAGTGCATTTCACCACCACCTTGTTCTTGGTTCATGCAGCCCCAAGCATTCTCTTGGCAAGCCCCAAGTTGAAACCAGGATTAACCTGGTCTAGGTGACAGATTTTCTTAATTATCACTTTCCAAAGCATATATGCTCATCTCACACAAGGGAATAAACCACAGTGACCTCTGTGGTCAGGACTGGAGCAGACTCAGCCCCAGCTGAGATGAGCTGCTTGAGCACCAAGCAAGATGCTGAGGGTAAGGAAGAGGCACTGCAACCCAGGAGCAATGCAACAACAAGGATTTAAGACATTTTAGCAGAGCTGTGTGGGAAGCTTGACCCAAAATCACCCAAAAATCACCCAAAATCACCAGGCACCAGGATTTCAGAGAACAAAGCAGAACCTCTCAAACCACGTGGGCAGCTGCTGAACAGGCACCATGGGAGCACTGGGAACAGGCAGGATTGCAAATGTGTCCCCATCCCACCCTGCCTTTCAAATTTCTCTGGCTTCGCATTCACCACAGCACACGACTCCTCGCAACAAGGCGACCAAATAAGAGAGTAACAGGCAGCTGCTTAGCACAGCCGCATCCTCGTGTGGTTTTCAGACCTCTCAATAAGAAGCTCTTTCCAAACTGACCCCACAGAGCCTCCAGCAAAGTCCTGCTTTGCAAGAAAATTCATACACGTGAAATTTTCAAACATTCCACGCCAAAAAGGCACATATAAATCATATACGTTACACACAACATAGAGGCACAATGGAAACCCCCAGGCAGCTCACACAGAGCCTGAAGCAGACAGGACATCTCAGTGACCCATCTCTGACATTCTCTATACTTCTGCAGATGCTGTGAAAGGTGTAGGGCAGGGGAATGTTTTCCTACCAGCTCAGCACATCCACACAGCAGCAGACCCAGGGACACACAAGGCAGAGAGCGGCTGTGACAGACACCATTTTGGGCAGCACACACAGAGAAGAACCCACCCTTAAATGCATAAGCTGCTCTTGAGATCAAGTGTTGACCTGAACCATGAGGGCTAAAATGAGTAATAAATCCTCCCGTTACGAGCTCAAGAGGGGACTTGTTACGCTTCAAACTGGTTCCATTAAACAGCAAGTGTATAGGGCCCGTATAAGTCTCCAGCACAGGAGAGCCAGGGGCCTGTTGGAGCAGGGCCAGAGGAGGCCCAGCAATGGTGGGAGGCCAGGCTGAGAGAATTGGGCTTGTTCAGCCTGGAGAAGAGAAGGCTCCAGGGAGACCTCCCTGTAGCCTCTCAGTACTGAAAGGGGCCTGTCAGAAAAATGGGGAGGGACATTTTATCAGGGCCTGTTGTGACAGGACAAGGGGTGATGGTTTTAAACTAAAAGAGGGGAGATTTAGACTGGAGAGAAGGAAGACATTTTCTTTACACTGAGGGTGGTGAGAGCCTGGCCCAGGTTGCCCAGAGAGGTGGTCGATGCCCCATCCCTGGAACCATTCCAGGTGAGGTTGGCTGGGGCTCTGAGCAACCTGCTCTGGTTGCAGCGGCCCCTTCTCCCTGCAGGGGCTTGGACTGGATGGCCTTTAACAGTTCCTTCCAACTGAAGCCAGTCTCTGATTCTAAGGTTTGGTTCACTCATGGCTCACAGCACTTGAAGAACAGATCACTAGAGCAACAGGCCTGAATAAAGTACTGTGACATATGCGATTCCCACCTGGGGAGCACCCAGACAGCTCACCCATACACCAAGGGTACCACCTTCACCCACCATCATTCTCCATTTATCCCAAAAGCAACAGCTCAACCTTCCCTCTACAGTACCCCGCTCTATACACACCAAATGCAATGACTGCCAGTAGAGTTACCCCAAAGCACGGCGCTGGGCACAGGGTGAAAAGGCCTGCACACCACTGGTAACTGAAGAAATGGACATGGGCACCCCATAGGGTGGTCCTTCCCTCTGCAGGGCAGCCTGTACCCCAGCAGAAAGGATCAGACACTCCTACAGGAGGTTCAAAGCAATAGACACCTATCTTTTATTTTTACTGATGGATAGGTGTCAGAGAAGACACTTCATAACAACTCTGTCACCGTAGAAAGAGTCCTGAACTCTAATTTCTCCAGCTATTTTGCCACAAGAGAGGCTCTGGGAGGAAAAGGTCTGCACCCAGGCAAATAAAACAGTACTGTGGTCTTTTTTGTACATCTTTAGGAAATTAAGCACAAGCCTGAGAAGACATTTAAGATCAGTAATGCTCAACTTTTAGGTGTATCATGCCAACTGACCCAGAAAACACAGTCAGGGCGGGAGAGGTCAATCCTCCACCTCCTGACAAGTTTCTGACTTCTGAGTGTATGGTGCCAGCAGAGCATCCAAAAACCCACTTTCTAAACAAAAATCAACTCTTCCCCAGGAGCCAGGCATCCTATCAGGCTCTTCAAATCCTTAGATTTGGCCTAGAAATGCAGAATAGACTCTTCCAACAAAGAAAAACACCCAGAGATCTTAATTTTCTCTCTTCTTTAATAGGTTTCATGGAGGAAAAAAAAGAAATAAAAATCTCAGAGCTCCTCCCCTGCTTTCTCCTGTGCCAAAATGCCATTGAGAAAACCATTAACTTTCTTCTAAAACAGAACCACTAACATCCCAAGTGAGAGGAAACATTCTTTTCTGGCTTCACAGACCATGTTTAAAAAGCAACAGCGTAGTGGGAAAAACAATTTACGTGATGTAGAAAAAGGCAGTTGACAACATCCTCCTTTTGAGTGTCATGATAAATCTAAATACTGTATATTCCAAGTCAGTTACTTCATTATGTAAGTAATTGCCTGAAATGTCATTTTGATTTTGTCTGTCTTCATTAATACTGCAGCTCTTCATGGTTCTCTGCGATGGTTCACTTGAATATTGCAAATTCAGGAACGGGATTGAGAAATCTCTGAGGAGAACTTAAAAACTGTGGCTAAGAGCATATTATATTGCACCTTCTGCCTGAAAGAGGCTCTCTGTAGGAAGCACTTGGTGCAGTTTCTAGCATAAAAATGTCTCTGGGTAAGTCATCTCTGGGAACTTAACTGTTGTCTCCTGGCTCCAAAAGCACTAGTGGTAAACCAGAGATCTCCCAGTCTGCTGGCAACCGCTCCCCAAGGCACAGGAAGCAGCAAGACACAACTGCATTAAATGCTGATAGATGGGAAGCGGAAGAGCCTCTACTGCTGAAGCACCACTCTTTTTTCAAGTCTAAGGCCTGAAAATTTAGGAACTGGCTCAGATCAAGTAGAGGTTTTTCAGCCCACTTGCCCCAAATGCTGCCTCGTTGAGCCCTGGAAGCAGCTTTTTTGCCGCTTAAACAGCATTGCTGCATCTCTAAACGTGGCAGAGATGCCACCAGTTTGGCCACAGAGATGGAGCCCAGCTGGCGCCTGCTCCAGCCCTCAGTGCACATTAATCTGAGTGAAGCTGGCAACAAAGCTCCAAAAGCCTTCAAGCATCTCACCTCCATAAAAACACAGGAGTCGAGCTGCTCCCGCTTCTCTAGCTCAGACCACATGTTGCTCTTGGGGTGCTTAAGCCTCGGCTTCCAGGCTGTGCACCTGTACTGGTTATTTTTAAATGCACTGTTGGGGTGCTTGCATATGGGAACAGCTCACATGCACACAAAATACACTTAATTGCCTCTGTCAGAGCAGCAGCTCCTGCAGTGGCTATGCCTTACTGGCAGAGATGCTCTTCTGTTTGAGCCACTGCTGGCATCTTTAATCACTCCCCAAATCCCCAGCCTCCATCTCCCTCCTATGTGGTTTTCCCTTCCCTGAACAGCAACACGACACTTGCACCTCAAAATTTATAGTGTCGGCCTCTTGGTTTGCTCTGTGCTGTTCCAGGAGCGTAAAGAAGAAATGAAAGCGTAAATCAAAGCATCTCCCAAATGGCTTCCATGCAAGAAGACTGCACGCGCCTTCCCAAACAGCTCCTTCTCCGTCAAGGCAGAACAAACAACGTCCCCCAAAGAGGGAAGCCCCACAGCCAGCGTTGTGTATCCACAGCATTTGCTCCTTTGGAGGCAGAGTGGAAGTCCCTGAGATGCTACCAGGAATCCCACCATGCCCATGGCATCCAGCCAGCTGCTGGAAGACTCCTCTCCCTGCAGCATGCCATCCATGCCCACTCTCCCCAGCACCCTCCATATCTTGAGCCGCCTTGGAAGAGCATCCAGGAGAAACTCCAATAAAGACCACCACAAAACGTGCACCAGAGAAACCACCCCCACAATTCTCTTCAGCAAACCACATCACTTGGCACCGACCCTCACGCCAAAACACAGCAGGCTGCAGAGGCACAGCAGCTCCCGCTTTCCCAGATTTTCCATTCCTCCATTCCTCAAATGGAAGCACCACTAGAAATTCACTTATTATTATTGCTTCTTGACCAGGTCTTTACAATAAGTAGGATTCAAAAGGAAAAAAGTAAAAATTAATTTCCCCACACACACTCCCCCCACCACGCTAGCATGAGCCATACACAAATCATAATTCCTAAAAAATAACAAATTGCAGAAAGGGGTAATCAGAAGTAAATTGATATTGATAAATAAGCTTTTCTTCCATGCAGTAGGTGGTTTATTTTAATCTAATGAGTTTTATATTTTCTGAGCTTTCAGATTCCATGATGAAGAGCCGTCCCTGCTAGAATTACGAAGCACTTTGAAATATTGTAATTTTATGGCTCATTTTGTCAGGACTCTTGAAAATGAGATTTGTTCCCAGTGAAAAAATTCACCGTTTTTTTTTCTTCTACTCCCTGCAGCGAAGGGAAAAAAAAAAAATATCCCCTTGTTAAATAAATACAGGCCAGCATATTTGTATGCATGTGGCGGGGGGAAGGACGGATGGACGCAGAACAGGGAGCAAGGGAGCACAGCTGCCACAACCCAACCTAAGCCTCAAGATGGGGCTTGCTGGAGCAAGAGCATGAAAGGTGCTTTCTCTCCCCTTCCTTCATCCCAAAAGCAAAGCTGAGGTTGGGAACATGGGTGTTTCCTCTACACCTAGCCCAGAGGATGCCCACGAAGACAACAGTGAGTCTGAGCTGCTCTGTACATCCCAGCTAGTATTTAAATGTTTCTTCTAGCAAGGGAAATGCTAGAGCTGTTACTAACAACTAATAATACCAAAGTTTCCCACATTTCAAGCAGTTTACTCCCATTTCCAAACAAGGACTGGAGTGGAAACATGTACTTTGGGGCTGCCAGAGGTTTGCTGTCCCAGAGTAAGCAAGTGTTAACTCCAAGATAACATTAACATGTTGTTTAACCAACAGTCCATGACTGGAAGAAAATGCTATGTATGAACTTCTTGGGCCACACAGGGAAACTTTGCCTGGGTTGAAAGTGAAATTGATTTTCCAAGTCATTGCAACAGCCATAAAATAATCCCAATAGCTGCCCAGCTCTGCACGAGGAACAGCTAACGCTCGGCTGTAGCACACCCCAATGGAAGTCATTTAGTGCTATGAGTCCAAGCATACAATTCACTTCATTCACACAATCTTAATATAACACCATGAGGGCTTTGGGAAGGGGCACCCCAATTCCCACCTGCTACAGACATGGCCACCCATCCTTCCATGGCAAAGGCAGGATCTTTCTTGCATAGATGGATGAGATGATGCTCGATTCTTTTTTCATTGAGCGGGGCAACACCAGCTCTGAGTCTCCAGCACCAGTTGCTATGATGCCTGTGGTGATTAGCAACCATTTTCCATCACAAAATCTCACTTAAGCTGGAAGGACAACTCCTAACCGAGGAAGTAAACTGGGATGGGGCTGGAGACCAAGCCAACGGGCTCACAGCTCTTCTCAGTCCTGAGTTGCACCAACACAGAGCCCAGCATGTGGAGCAAGGCAGTAAAGCAGATGATGCTAACATGGGATGAAAAGGTAGAAAAGCCTAACTTAAAAAGAAAAAAAAGATGTGAGGAAAAGGAGGAGAGGGAAGAAGACAGAATTACTGCTTTACAAGGAGGTAGAAAGCCAAACCAAGTGAAGTGGCATGCTGAGGCTGGGCAGCAGCCTGGCTGGTCTTCCAAGCACCACCATCAAAATGATGCAGGAGAAATGTCCAACAACCTCAGGCTTCAGCATAACATTTTGTAACACTGCCACGCAGCCTTTGCTTACATATCCTAGGGTGCTCCTGCCTGCCCTGCTTCAGCTTCTCCACAGCTTTGAAACCCCTCCAGGGATGGGGACTCCACCACTGCCCTGGGCAGCCTGGGCCAGGCCTTGACAACCCTTCTGGGGAAGACATTTTTTCCTCATGCCCAAACTAAACCCCTTCTGGTACAAGTTGAGGTTATTTTCTCTTGTCCTGTTGCTTGTTCCTTGGAAGAAGAGACCCCATCTGGCTCCAGCCTCCTTCCAGGGAGTAGTCAAGAGCAAGGAGGTCTCCCCTGAGCTTCCTTTTACTGTCGCTCAAGCCCTGTGGCTCAGCTGGCCCCTGTAATGTAGGAGCAAAGCTGGGGGCTCAGCAGAGCCATGAGCTTGCAGGGACAGGGAGTGATCCACCCAGCACTTCCCTCCTTGCCACACTTGGTTGCAGCTTTAGACGCAAGCATCACATTTTTGTAGCATGCTCTCCGCTGCACTTCAGTGTACATCCAGAACACCACGAGCAATGCGATAAAAAAACTGCAACATCAACTTCAAGAGTGAGCCATCGACCACAGAACCAGGACAATCAGTAACCAAACTACAACTCAAAGCCCAGATGAAGAATATGGGTTATTCATCTTCCTTTTCCTTGGCAAACACCCATTGCAGCAGACACTGCTCCAGCACCAAACCCTGGGTTGGTGTGCACCTAGGATCTCACCCGCTCTGCCTGCCTCCAGCTGCTCCTAAGCTCCAGCCTGGATGCTTGCCTCACTAAAAAGGAGCATCAAGGCTGTTTATTCAGTTCCCTAGTAACTCAAGCTGCAGACTGGAAAGGTAGATCCCAAAAACAGGGAGTAATAGAGAGGTGGAAAAGAACAAACCAATCCAAACCAAAAAAAGCCACCCCCACACTGAGCAACCCAAGCTGCAAAAGCTCTCAGGCCATTTCTTGCCTCATCCAAATCAAAGGAGAAGTGTCCTTGCTGCTTCTGCACAAAGCTCACTTAACTTTCAGCGGAGGCACTTTACTGAAGCAGACCTTTTCAAGGCCCACCGGCTGTTCGAGCTAATAAAAGTGAGGCTTTGCCTGATGGACTAACACCACGGGCACACTGTTGCTAATCACTCGCCAGCTGAAATTTTAGGAGAGGGAGGAAAAAAACAAAACCAAACCAACCAAATACCAACAGTTGTAGAGACAGCACCAGGGAAAGGAAGATGGGGCTACTTTTGAAGGAACACCACCCCCTGCAAAAAATCTTTCCATCCGAAGCGGCAGCCCCCGAAGAGCAGGGGATCAAACCAAAAGACAAATGTGCTCAGCAGAGATGAAGTTATTTGGATTAATGACAGTAGTTCATCACTGGTGGCAGGCTTGTTCATTAAAGCCGTCCTAGGACCCCCACCATGACTGACGACCCTCTAAGCTGTCCAGTCCCTCTTCTACATGCTCCTTTCAAAGCTGCAGCAGCCTGGACACTAGCATATCTCCCTAGTTCCATGAGGACTTTGCCCCCAGCATACTCCAAGCAAGGCATCTTTCTCCCCTGAAAGTGCAGCTTTTATGTCAAATGCACAATTCAGAGTAAAGCAAATCAGGCTTAAGATGAAAAAACAACCACCTCCCTGTGACACTGGCTTTGGTAGAGGCTGGGGAGGGGACATTACGTCCTCTGACATCCACATCAGAGTTTCCATTGCAAGACACATCCCACAAGGTCCTTGGCCTCGAGCCATGGGTTCAAGTGGATGCTTCTGCAAGGCTATCCAGGAGAAAGAGACACGTGCTCAGGGTGGCCTCTCATTTATGGAGCACACCAGAGTCAGCAAGCACCTAGCAGAGCCACATCACCCAGCTAACATCTTCATGGGCTGAAAGACACCAGGCTCCACAACCAAAGGTTTCCTGCTCACGTAGACCAAAGCTTTGAGCCTGGCACACTGCATGGCACAGTCCATGCATAAAGAGTATTTCAGTCCCTGCTGTAGTGCTCGTGGGCAAGATCTAGGACATCTGAAGATCTGGTCAAGTTCTGGCCACTAGGATTCCCCATGTCAGCCGCAGAACCTGCACGCTGAAAAAGGGTCTGATAGCAAGGCAAGCACGAAGGCATTAATCTTCATGTTTGCAAGTCTTGGACCATAAAAGCCCCAAACTAACCCCCATCCTCCTGTACCATCATTAAAAAATCTTACTGGAGGGAGGAGGACACTGCGGGAAAGAACGCAGACGTTTTGCCGTGCGCTTTGAACTATTTATGCTCACAAAGCAAACCTCCAGCTAAATCAGCTGCCTGCAAGCAGGCAGGACATTTTACACCCTAATAAGAGGCCACAGGTCAACCCCATATCCTAAAGCTTCTTAAATTTAAAATTAACTTGTGCTCGAGACCATCTAAGAACCTTCATAAATTAAATCCTTTTTAAGATGTCTTCACCACCCTGGCTACTCCTGTGGTGTGCTCCAAAAAGGACTGTGATGCCCTTTTTCTTTGCATACCTCCAATCAGGTCAGCAGGCAGCTACCACACCACAAATATTTTTCTGGAGATCACCTCAGACGGGCAGCAGAAAATGTTTCTGGTGCTACTACCCGTCTATGTTTAGGTGATTTCCCTGGGAGGGCCACGCAGTCTCTTTGCACATGGGCTGGGTGCCTTTCCCAGGCTAACTATCGCAAAGAACCAAGCTGCACAGCTCCTACTTCTTGCAAACATCGTTTCTCCTGCTTATCAAAAAAAACAACAAAAAGAAACAAAACAAAAAACCAAATCACACACATTAAAAAAAAAAACACCACCCCCCCCCAAAAAAAACCAAAACCAGAACAAAACATGAAAACACCAATAACCCCCCAAAAGAAAAAAAGAAAACCTACAAAAAAAACCACCAGAGAGAACATCAATTTTTATAGTTTCCCATAAAGGGAGTGTTTTACAACTTGATCTTAAAACAAAACATTGTATTTTCATGACTCGATCTTGACTTGGTGTTACAAAACCTACTGTTTGCCTTCTGAAACAAGAGAGCTTTGTGCTGGGGAGGGAGGGGAGGGATGGAGAAGGAAAATGGAATCACAAAGGGATTTCCTCACCTCCTTCCCCAGGACAGGGGAGAAAGAGACAATGGTAAAACTCCCTCCCTCTAAACACCCACCTGGATTTTCACATAAGCAAATTTCCATTGGGAATACCTTACCCCAGGAAAAAAAAAATATTTCAAAAACCTGATTCATGCACCAGCTCTACCCCATAGTGCCCGGAGACCACACGCACGAGCCATCCCAGGCTGCCGCAGGATGCTCAGGGAAGACCACGGGAAGGAGCCGGGCTTGTTGCATGCAGCCCAGCACCGGTGGAAAGCGGCAGCTCTGCCAGACCTCTTGACCCCTGTCACATTAGGGGGTCAGCTGCAAGACAGGGCGTTTCCTCCTACATGGGAAACCCAAACCCAACAACAACAAAAGACATACAGCAGCGTAGAAAACGTCCCGCTCCAGCATT
The DNA here is from genome assembly GCA_013399075.1 of Chloroceryle aenea. Taxonomy (NCBI): domain Eukaryota; kingdom Metazoa; phylum Chordata; class Aves; order Coraciiformes; family Cerylidae; genus Chloroceryle; species Chloroceryle aenea. Next base: position 20,959 of record VWZY01006683.1, on the reverse strand, counting down.
GCCCCCCTGCAAGAAAACACTGGGGGGTAAGAGAGGAGAAGCAGCTTGGGGAAATACGAGCAGTTGGCATGAGAGTGCCAGCAGCACACCCCTGGGCATCACTGGCACAGGACTGGGTCTGGATTTGCCCTTCTCATGCAGAGTACCCATAGGAGAGTCCCAGGCTCTGCTCTGCCCTAGCCAGCTCCAGTATTCACCTGCTGACACGCAGCACATCATCCCATCCCCTGCAGCCTTTTATTTGGACAAATAAGCTACCCCAGCCCTGGTTTTCCTCCTCCCTTTTTATTTTATTTTTAAAGAACTGATGCCTTTTTTATCAACAGACTAATGATTTTTTTAAATTTTTTTTTGACAGGTCTTTACTACCAACACCAAAAATTTTGTATTTTCCCAAATAAAACCCAGTATTAAAGCCCTACACCTGTATTTCTAACAAGAAGCAGGCACGGGCTTATAATTTACCCTCCCAGAGCATCCCAAAATCCTGGATCAGAACAAAAGGGCTGGTGCTGGGTAGATCAAACCAAAGAACACCGGGGAAAAGCCGTCCCTGCCACAAAGAGCTTACAGCCAGAACACCCTGAACCAACCCAAAACTCTGCCAGTTAAGAGGCTGGGGAATAGAACTTGGCTGGCTGGTTTTAATAGGGTCCAGACTCTTGAAGTTTGGGCATTTTCTTTAAATAAAGGCTCCAGCAACGACTCCAGGCAGTTCAAAGCTAAACATGTCTGGCCAATGCCAAGTTGGATGCGTGTGGGGGTCGGTGTTTGAGGCAGTCAGGGAAACATTTCTTTAAAGAAAAGAGGATTGCAGGTTTGGGGGGGATTAAGGGAACAAGAAGTGAGCAAAGAAGCGTGGAAGGGGAATAAAAATCTCAAATAAAGCATCTTCTCAAGAAATAAAAAAAGAAACTATTCAGGGCAAGTCTGTCATTTTGAAAAGCTGTTTTCCCAATTAAAACGTTGGTGAAGAAACTGAGA
>VWZY01006683.1:7874-19638 GCA_013399075.1 Chloroceryle aenea | reverse complement strand
CTTTGGATATTTTTTGGTATGATTATGGGTTGTATTTTTTTTTTTCCCCCTTTTATTGTTATTTTCCTGACCTTTCTGCAAGCCCGAGGAGTGCATAAATCATACATGAGCAGGAAAGCGATCTGGGCATTGCCCTGGCTTCGGCACCACACTGGCAGGCATGCCAAGAGAGCTGCATGGCAATTATTCCTCCAAGCTCCTCTCCCTCAGGTGCTGGGAGCCTCTGTTTCTACAGACACAGCGTTGATTATATTTGCCGTGCCACCAACAGGCATTTCCAACCAACCCTTCAGGTTCTTAGCACCAGTCTCCTCCTGGCTTTCCTAAACCCAGAGGGCATTGTAGGACAAATCCCTGCCTCCGGACCAAGCCCTCCCTACAAGCTGTTGCTTTGTCTGGTTTTGAGTTTTTTGGGGGTGTACCCACATCCCACCACTTCATACAACTTACTGGGTTCGGTTTTGGGCCCCTCACTCCAAGAAGGACATTGGGGGGCTGGAGCATATTGAAAGAGCAATGAAGCCAGGGAAGGGTCCTGAGCACAAATCTTGTGAGGAGCAGCTGGGGAACCTGGGGTTGTTGAGCCTGGAGAAAAGGAGGCTCAGGGGAGACCTCACTCTCGACAACTCCCTGGAAGGAGGTTGGAGCCAGCTAGGATTGGTCTCTTCTCCCAAGGAACAAATGATAGGAGAAGAGGAAATGGCCTCAAATTGCACCAGGGGAGGTTTAGGTTAGACAGGAGGAAAAATATCTTCCCCAAAAGGGTTATCCAGGCTGCCCAAGGCAGTGGTGGAGCCCACATCCCTCGAGGGATTCAAAAGCCATGTAGATGTGCTGCTGAGGACCCTAATTTAGTGGTAGGGTAGACCAGGTAGGGCTACATTAATGGTTGAACTTGATGATGTTAAAGGTCTCTTCCAACCAAAACAATTCTATAATTCTATGATTTCTTGCCTTCTTTAAAGCAACAAAGCCCTGGAAAGCACTCTGCAACAACACAAGTCCCCATGCCAAGGGCATGACACAGCCCCCAGCAGCAGCAACCCATGTGCCCAAACACCAATAGGGGTCCAGGGCACTGGGTCCTGCCCTGCTACACACACATACACTAACATCCCACTTGTAGTTCTTTGTGGAGCTTTCCCTTCCTGACAGACCCCATCCTGAGGAGCTTTAATTAAAACACTAAAACAAACACAGTTTGTGCTAACTTACCTGACAATACCGGGAACCTTCCCCTCCTCTCAACTTCTCATCCCTCCTCCTGGAGCAGCAGTGGGCAAATGTCTCTCCAGGCTCAGGAAAGGCTAATTAAGCACGTGCCTCTCTTGAGCAGCTTCTACTAATTAGGCAATTACCACAGCTCCTGGGCTGATTGATTTGAATTGGGCGGAGAGCTGCTCCTGGCACCTCACCTTGGCAAGGAGGAGCCCCCCAGGATGAGGGATCCCCATCCATACTGGGCAGGGGCCTCTTGCAAACCAGAGCCCCATGTTGCACACTTGGAGCCAGCCCTGGTGCCCCAGCAGCTGTTTTGGGGTTAAAACCAGCAGTCCCAGACAAGCAGCTGAATGCAATGAGCCGCCTGCTGCTAGCCAAGGCGCTGGCAAATAATTCCCTCCTGTTGTGTCTGAGTTGTACTGGGTTTGCTAAGGATTTAGGCTTGGTACCTGAGTTTGTCCAGAGTCACAGGTTACAAGGAGTGCAAAGGGTGTGCTGTGGGGCTCCAAGCATCCTGCTGATCTGCGCCTACACTGTTCCAGGTGGTTTCTCTCTCTCAGGGTCTTCATCCCTCCCTCGTCCTCTTCATCGGCACAAGGCAGCCAGGATGCCTGCGCCGTGCTGATCCCAGCTGCGTCCATAAAGTCAGGGAACTAATTAGGGGAAGAAACAACAAAAAGGGGAAGGGAAACCAAAGCAATACCGTATGTTAAGTGACTCGAAGGCATGTTTCAGGCCTGGTTGCTGTCTGCAGCCACTCCTGATTCTGCACAAGTGATGTCTCACTTAATGACTCTCATGTTAAATTCCGGTCACTGTTCCCATTTAAATAGAAGCACACCTCTCCTCGGCTTAATCGCTGCCTGGTTCCTATGCCTTGGCTTCACACCACGGGTCTCAGCTCGCACCCTGACTGGTCTGAAGACCTGTCACCTCTTTATCATAAATCAGCTCTAATGAAGCCAAGTTCCTTGTGGCCGTGGGTCCAGCTTGGATTCCCGGTCCAGTTCCCAGTGGCTGCAGCCTTTCCCATTGGAGTGGGGAGGACTGGTGGGATTTCACTGCCAAGGTTCACAAAACCCACAGGAATTCAGTCTCTTGAGAGCATCTCTCTGGGAGGCTTGGTTTAAATCAGGCAGCAACAGCAGTAGCTGTGTGCAGGCTGGACCTCAAACCAACTTTCAGGGTTGACATTCCCAAGCTCCTGCATGAAGGAAGCAATGTGGCTCTGTGACGCAGATGTGCCGTGACAATTGCCTTTCAACAAGCTCATAGCTCAGAGAAAAAAAGGGACTGGAATGAAATTCATTGCGAGCAAGAGGGATGCTCCCAGTTGCCACTGGGATCGGAGGCCACCACAAGGCAGGAAGCACAGAGGTTAGTGGGAAGGCTGGAATAACCTCCCAGCTATCCACAGATTCATGACACCTTTATTTTTTTTGAGCCTGATCCTGTGAACCCCTCTCTCCACTATGCCTGCAGAAGCAGAGCAGCTACAGCGGAGCCTTTGCAGCCTCCTGGCACCACTTGCTCAGCCTTGAAATTGTACTGTAGGGCTTCACATCCCCCTCTCATTTTCCACCTAGCCACAGAACATTTCTCCAGCCAACTATCCTCACAGTGTAGTGCTCCACTCTCTGCCTTCCCTGGCCCTTCTGCTGCCAGAGGCTGGATTGCCATTCGTCTCCAAGTCTTTAAATAGATGAAATATCACACAGAAAGCAGGTAAAATGCTGGCACGTGCAAAATCCTGCCAAACTAAGGTACTGAATTATCTCTGCTCGCCACAGACCGTGTACTGCCACGGACCCCAGGGTCTGCTCAGATATCAGCTGCCTGACAACCAGCACGTGCAATATTGTACCATCAGTCATTTCTTCACGCCTCCTTTCCCCCAGGAGTCTCCCACAAGGGTCCCTTGATATGCTTCCCCAAACCACCACCATTTTTGGGCAAATGAAAACCCTGCAAAATCACGTGAGGTTTCTTTTTTCTCGGAGAGAAGCAGCCCATACCCGCTGCTGTCACTTCCTGGGTGACAAGGTGATTTGGTGTGTCCCCCACAGACCACAGGCATCTCAGGGCTGGTGGTGTCCTTCACTACTCATGGCTTTCCAGCACCCCATGATGCAGTGTGGGTCAGGACAGCAGCACAAGGGAGGTAGCTCCCCCTTCCCTTCCCCCCCCCTGTGCTACCCTCTTACCTGAGCCGCATAATTAATTTGTACAGCAGTCGTGGGGTTTTCTTGTCAACCACCCGTGCTTGTGACTGACAGTTGAGCCGGTTTTTCCGGTGTGAAATTAATTTCCAGGTCCATTTCACACAGAATTTTAAGGCCAATATTAGGATCATGCTGTTTGTTTAGGAATTTACGAGTGAAAGAGGCTGGAGAGGAATCTGAGCAAAGTTAAGGGATCGCTCGTGTTTTCCCCTGAGAAGGAAAGTGCTGAAGGAGCAGTTCATTTCTTTTCTTTTCCTTTAGCAATATAGGACTGTCTTTCAATTTGTCTCTTTATAAAGTGATGGCCTGTATGGAGGGTAAAGCAAACATGTTTAAAGGTGGTAGTGGGAAGGGCAGGAGCTGGGCACACGAGCTGGGCATGTTCCCAATTCATGCAGCATCCTTCATCTGGGATCTGCCAGCTGACGTTCAGAAGTGGGTCCACCTGAGCTACCCCTCGACCAGGCATCCTCAATTGGGCCGAGGCAATGGGGACCAGTTACCCAGAGCTCTACAGTGCGGTGAGAACACGCAGCAAGAAGGATCGAGGAGGGAGGACCACCCTGGCTGAAGCCCTGAAGCTCTGAGCCCCTTTCAGACCCCAAAGCAGCCTGTTTCCAAAGCACATCGTCTCCCTTTGTAGCCCAAGCTGGAAGCGGCAGGGACATGTCCCCTGCTAAGGAGACTAAGAGCACCCAGTGGTCCCTGTCTGGGCTCGTAATATCCAGAAGGGGTTAATTAGGATAAAACCAACACTTTCACACCAACTCTCCAAGCAGCCGGGGGTGCTTTCTGCTGGCTTTTGAAACATGCCTTGGTGTAATTTCTTACTGATGGGAAATGTTCATGAATTCACAGAGCAGAATTTGGTGAAGACTACGACAGGCAATCTTGAGCAAGGGCAGTTAGAGTGACAGGGGCACAAGTTTGGAAGCCAGGTCCTTTGCTCCCCAGTGGATGACTACCTCATGCCACCCACTAAAAGCATCTTTCTGTTAGCTTTGAGCCCTACCTTAACAGACAGGTTTTGTTGTTTGTGGCTTTTTTTTTTCTCACCGTTTTTTTTCCTCCTCAGCAGAGTAAAAGGTGCCATCTACAGGCACAGCATCCACAGGACAGCCCTTTGGATCTCTCCCCAGGCTGGACATGTCCTCCCGTTCCATGCCACCATACCTTTTGCTCTGTCACCTTCCCTGCAGCATGGTCCACGAACTGCATGTCCAGGCTGTCCATTTTTTGAGGTCCAGGACAACTCAGAGCACTGTGCCAGACAGAAGATGTCTTCTCTCTTAGCCACCCTTCTATGTAACCTTGATGGTAACCCACAAAAGCAGCAAGACAAAAAACACATGGGAAGGTTATTGCACATCTGCGAGGGAATAAGAAAAGGGGACACAAAGTAAATTTAGGGGACACAAAGTCAATTTGGGCACAGGGAAACCTGACGGGCATCTATACTGCTTGCCCAGCAACCCAACTTCCAGTGCCATGGGTCTACCTGAGCTGCTCAAGCCCACATTGTGCTCCTCTTCTGTATTGCTCTGCTCTTCCAGTTTAATACATTTTGGCTGGGTTCACACACCTGTAATTTCAGTCAGGAAAACAAGGAACTGCAGGAAAAAGTACAAATAACACCTAACAAATTCTCCTTTGTGGGACTACAGGATAGTGAGGGGTAACTCCTTCATGCAAGGGAGCACAGGGCCAGCACAGAGGTACTTGCACTGTGCCTGGGAAAAGCTGTTGCTGCTGTTTAAAGTCAAAAATGGGTACTTAAAGGGGGGCTATCAGAAAGATGAGGATAGTATTTTTAACAGGGCTTCTTGTGTCAGGACAAGGGGTGATGGTTTTAAACTAAAAGAGAGGAGATTTAGACTGGATAAAAGTAAGAAATATTTTGCACTGAGGGTGGTGAGACCCTGGTCCAGGTTGCCCAGCAGAGGTGCAGGAGAGCTCTACCCACCTCATCAAACCAAGGGCTCAGCAGAAAGAGGTGATATTGAAGAGCAGAGCTAATGCTGGGCGCGCGTGCGCGCACGCTCCTGGTACTCAGCTGTATGTCTGGAGCTCGCTCCTACTTTAAAGCCCCTTCTCAAATCCAAGCCTTCTGCTTTATATTAAAAGCATTTGTCAAAGCAGACGCTCCATCCTGCGCTGTTGGGTACCCGAAGCTGTGCAGCACAGAGCAAGTCAGGGTTGCAAAATCCAGAATGGTGTGTGTTTGTGTGCACCCCATCCATCAGCACGCAGGGATGGCAGAGGGAGCAGACCTGCTGATTCACTCAGCTTTGCCCAGCCTGCTGTGGGCATGCTGGAATTTGTGCTCAAGCTAGCCCCAGATTCTCTACACCCACCCCTCCGCCTCCCCCCCGTACCCCGCCATGGCGTGATAAATTAGGAGGAAAACTTTCTCAGCTCAGTTTGTTCTCACAGCGCCATCCAACAGAGCACGAGCCTGTCTAATCAGAAGCTACAGTCCTTCACCATCTGGTTAGAGCCTAATTACAAATGCAGAAAAATAATGTGCTTTACAATTGCACCAGTAAATGCTGTAAATGATTTAAATGCATGCATATGTTCCCTGCAGAATTCAGCATGCATCTGCGACTTCTTCTTCTCACAAATCAAGGGAAAAAATACCCTGATCTGATGAACAGTGTGTCCCTAGGATGGTGGGTTTTATCCCTCTCCCACCCCCCCGCTGGAATGGCAAACAGGGCTTTTTTGTAACAATTCATTCAGCGGCGTTTTCTGCGCTTCCATTTTAAAAACTGTTCATCACCGTCGTGTAAATATAGTACAAATTGCTCCATAAAACATGTAAGAGGAGAACAGCAGCCGGGCAAGCCTGCAGCTGGCTGGCATGGTTTCAAAGCTGAGTTTCTTTTCCTCTGGGTTGCCTGTGAAGGGGCAGCATCAGCCTGGCTCATCTGCTGGAGACCGTGGCCCTCCCCAAGCCCCTGCTGAAGATGACCACCGGCATTCTGGGGATGCTTGCTGGAAAGCCACAGAGGTTGGGGAGCTTCAACCCCATCCATGCACGCATATGCAAAGGGGGAAAAGGACTAAAATACCTTTCCTAAGGCTGCAGAGGGAGAGGCAGCAGCATTTTGGAGGAATTGGGGTCAGAGAGCATCACCTCATCTGTGGTGGGGTGAGAGTGGCTATGCAGCCTGGGGACCCCACTGCCCATACAAATGAAGCTGTCCCAGGGTGATAATTAAGAACAAGGTCATGCACACTGGCCCCAGGCTGTCCCCAGGGACCTCCAGAGCTCATTAGGAGCTTCATTGGGATGCTGGGGACAAGCAGGGTGCCCAGGGATTCTCCATGCACCACCACCCTAGTAGCCCTTGCTCCCAACAGTTGAGCCACCAAAGGCAATCCCACTTCAGCTGTCTGGGCTTTTCACCTGCGGTGCATCCCGGGAAAACACTGAAAGGATGAGTCCTGCCCCAAAGCACATACAAGGGAGCAGCCAAGAAGCAGCATAGCTTCTCTCTGGTGGCTACGGAGGTGATACTGAAGGATAATGAGGATGTTTCAAAGATGCTTCCACCTCCCATAGGGTAACAGTGCTGCACCAAAGCCTCTGGAATGCAGAGGCTGGTATCCCAGAAGGAGAGGTGGAAGCATTTCTACCCCATGGAGCACTGCAGTGAGTGGGGACAGGCTAGATAAAGCTTTGGAGATCAGAGAGAAAGAGGGAAAGTCACTCGCAACTGATGGGTGATGAGCATCACTCCGTAACAAAAGTGTCCTTTCATAGAATCAGAGTAGCTGGAAGAGACCTTTGGGATCATCGAGTCCAACTGTCAACCCAGCACTGCCAGGTCACCACTAAACCATGTCCCTTAGCACCACATCTCCACAGCTTTCCTCCTACAGCATGCTTGTTTGCTTTAAAACCCCAAATTTCTGCACTTAAATGATCCAGCTCCCAAGCAGGGTGGTGTAGCTGGCACTGCTAAGCCGAGAGAGGACAAAAACCAGGTTGGACACGGGCTCAAGTCAGTCTCCTTTGAGCAGAAGCTGTAACAGCTGCGGCTCCTCCACTTTCTGCCCTCATCCAACCCCCTCCTGCTCCCTGCACCCTCCCATCTTGCTGGAGTTGCTTTGACAGTTCACAGCTTTCCATCTCCCCTTGGCCAGTTGGATTGAGCACCAAAGGCAGCCGGAGAAGCCAGCATGGGGCAGGCACAGCACCCCAGCCACACCAGCCCTGTGTCAATGGACAGTGGACCGGTTCTGTGGACAGAACCAGGGGAGCATGGGGCTCTCCAGCCTCCAGCTCGCTCTGCCAGCAACACTGGCCTTGAGCACTGGGCAAACGGTGGCAGGGATTCGTGCCCATCTTTGATTTCATTTCACTTTTTGGACCTACCCTGGTGAATTCTGCAAGCCCCTGCATCGCTCGTTTCACACCCACCGCCGAGATGAGGCCAAACCCTGCAGAGAACACATGGGCCAGCCAGCTCACCAGGCACTTAACTCCTCTGAAAGGTGGTGGAAACATTCACAACCCCGCTAGTCTCCGTTAAGCAGCTGAGGGGATGGTGTTGAAGAGATAAAATCCAGCAACTCTCTTTCAGACAGGTGCAGAAGAGCCATGGAACCAGCTCAGCTGCTGAGATATTCCTCGGGACCTTGTATGTCCTGGAGCCAAAGAAAGACCTGGGGAGCAAATCCCTCTTGCGAAGCTCTTTGAGATCCAGAAGAAAAAAGCATTATTTTCATGGCTAAATACCATGAAGAAGGGTTTTGACCCCCAGAGTGTCTCTGCTGGCTGTCCCACCTCAATGCTGGGGTAGAGCAGCGAGGACACACCACTCCTGAAGGGGAAACTGGGCTCAGTGGCTGCAGCCCTTATCAAAAGACACATAATTTAAACCAATCAGGAAATAAACCTGTGGTTGCACTTTGACTAATGCATCCCAGACAGGGCCTCCTTCCTCCCACTCCTTTCCCTTGTTGTTCTGCATTTTCTCCCCTCGAGCTCTTCAACAGGGCCTACACAGAGCATCAGATGCGACTTCAGCCGGGCAGTCTATGGCAGTAATCACCTTCCTGCTGTTATATGCAACACCCTATAAATTACCCGTCCACTTTCACAGGGGGCTCACCCACATGCTCATGGCTCAGGCTGCCTGTCAGCATCCATCCCTGTACTGCAGCACTCCCACCAGCACTCCATGCTTTATACCCAGAACCTGATTCTTTCCCAATTTGAACCTATATTGATTTTTCCCCTCGCTTCTCTAAGTTCCCTTAGCCAAGTAACATTCAAGACAAAAGGATAAATTCCATTTTTGCTCGCTTCCCCCCACAGATGAAATAAGTATGATCCCCACACCTACCTGCAGATCATTTGGAGATAGTAAATTAGAATAACTAGGCTCTTGAAGCAATTCTTTAGGGCTCCATTGCCTGGTCAGTGATTTCTCCGAGTTTACAATCCAAGCTGGGAGAAGGATAACCAGAAGGAAAGCTAAAATTGCACACATCTCTGCATCTCCAAGAGAATTCACGCCAGACACCAGCAGTTGCACAGTATCAAGAATTAACTTTATTAGCAATGATACTGGATAATTAAGTTCTGTCTCAAGAGGTATTTGGTCCGTAACACGAGGGAGAGGATCAGCAGAGGTGCAGACCAGTCAGCAAATGAGCAGATTCTCACCCTACCTGGGGCCTGCAGGAAGATGTATGAGCTGAGGAGAGCAGACCATGGGGCAGGCTCTCAAGTGGGAAGTGCTGATGGCCACAAAGGGACATTCTGGTTGCCAACATGAGGTTGGCTTAGGCCTTTCAGCCATCACCGACTACCGCATTCCTCCAGTGCCCCCAGAAGTGATGGGAGCACTTATCCCCATAAGCAACACCCAGCATCACTACCCTCAGCCCTTGGGCTGCCCTTCAAGCCAAGATGGACCTTCACCTGGGTCTACACTGGCCAAAGCAGCTCCTAGCAAAGCCTTGGGGGCTGAAGGGCTGCAAACCTCCTCAAGTAACAGTGTTAAGAGCCCACATGTGCCAAGCCACGTGCCATAAAGCTGCTTCTCAGCACCGTGCACCCTGGGAATTTTTCACTGTATGTTAAATTAAAAATCAGCTGTAAAGCAAAACTATTTGTGTGTTGCCAACGGGGCCCAAACTAAACACTGCAAAGGATTTATATTAAAAAAAAATCACCACCTACTAAGCCTATGTGTTCTTCACTGCTCCTCGGGCCAGGAGGAGATGCTAAGGGACCATCCCACCAACTGAACATCTGCTAATAACCTCATCTTAAAGGAAGTATTTTCTATAGGTGGCATCCTTGAGGCATCAGCTCCAATGCCAAGTTATGCCATGACACCCTTGTTCACCAGTTGACCCCTTCTAGACCATAAATCCACCCAATCTGGGAAAACAAATGCAGTAATTTGTGTTTAGTCCAGGCTGCATTTGCAGATGGAAGCTGAAGTGACTTTAGAAGTCAGTTCTCTTTGGGTGGGACATGTTTTTGTGTGTCACAGCATCCCACCCCTCTGAAAACATCTGGAGATCATATGCTGTCTACATAAATAACTGTCTTTCTGCTGTGAATGTCACACCAGAGCCTCTCTAATACCTCTCCCTAGCTTTTATAGACCTTTCTTAAGGCAGAATAAAGGAACCTTAAAAACCTTAGCTTAGGACCACTGAGCATTCTGCTTTCCTTGGGGTTCAGCTGCAGACAGGTAAATTGGTGCCCACAAATGTTGCATCATGTTCACAGCATGAGAAACGGGCTTGGGTTGACCATAACATATGGCCCCAGCCCTAGCAGCACCGTGCTGGGAGGTGGATGATCCCTCAATTCAACCCTACCTAGAAATGCTCAGGCAAGCAGAAGTCCAAGTGGAGAGGCTTCCCTCATATATGCTCTCTTGTGGCATGAATGTTTGAAATTCTCCCTGGAATAGTGCCCTGCTCCCTGGTGCAGCTTCCTCTCCAGAAGCTTGCTTGAAGGTGCTAAAAGGCTCAAATTCCCTTTGGCTCAACATCATCAAGACAGCTTGATGAAGGGGAATTTCTCCTGAGACCACTAAAACACTGCAGGGCTAAATCTCTAACAATAACACAGCAAAATCCAAGGTGCTGTCAAAAGTCCCAGTTTCAGCTTAAAACCACTGTGGTGGCACGACCAAGCCACCCTTGCCCACTGGCACTGGGGTGAGTGACAAGTTTCCCTGCACTCCCAGTTCTTCCCTGAGCTCTCTGGGGAGGACAAGGCATTCGTGGTCCTTTTGCTCCAGCTGAGCCATGGAGTGCAAATGTCCGACAGGACCTCCCAAGGACAGGGGACACCTCTTCCCAGAAGGAAGCCTTTCCCCCTGGATGAAACCCTCCCTTCTCAAGACAGGCAGACTGCCCCAAAACCACGGCGTGCTTGGCTTTTGGGGGAAAAAGTCCCTAAATAACTGATACCAGCACCGCAAACTGAGGGCATTTTCCCGGCTGCTCCTCTACACGAGGTGCACGATGAGAACGGAGCAGGCAGAACCCACAGCCAGCCCCAGCACGAGGTAAAATGTCATCACCACCCCTGATGCCTCAGCCAGCTCTTTTGGCACAATCTTGGGGCCATAGACCATGACCAGTGTCCCCAGATAGCCATTGCTCAGCCCCAGCAGCACCGTGAAGATCACTGGGTAGACATCTTGGCTGAAGACCACTGTCTGGATATGAGCCCGGGGTTGGTAGTTGCTGAGGATGAAGAGAGGGAGGAAGATGGTCCTGAGGAGGACGAGGACAGGCAGCAGCTTGCTCTTGGGGCCGGGTGCCTGGATCCAGGCCGTGATCTGCCTCCCGCACCAGTCAGCAAAGTTGTACAGGAGGAAACTGGTGAGAGGTGCAAAGTACTTGGTGCTCCACAGGCTTCCCGAGGACTTGCTGACTGATTCAATGTTGGAGGAGAGAGAAGGGAAGATGATGATTGAGATGAAGAAGACGTAGAAGAGGCAAAAGCCAAGGAGTGCAGTCTTCTGCAGGATGGGGCGGAGCGGGGGGATGCCATTGTTTTTTGCAAGGACGGACGCATTTATGGTGCTTCCTGGCTCCACCTCATCCTCTGTGGAGCCGTTCGGTAGCATGGCAGCCAGAGGTGGACCCTCCTTCTGGCTGCTCATGTAATACCTGGAAAAAGAAAAGGAGTGAGACTATTAGTCAAGTGTGGGGGTAGGGGAAACACAGAGATTTGGAGAGAGAGCAGGAGAGAAACTTGCAACACCAGGATGTCTGCTGGACCCATCACAACTCCAGCTTCCACATTATATAGAGCAGTGACCCTCAGGGGG
>VWZY01006682.1:168168-196631 GCA_013399075.1 Chloroceryle aenea | reverse complement strand
AAATGTGTGATTGGGAAGTGTGGGAACAAGATGAAATTAAAGAAAAATCACAATAAGGAGCAGAAAATGAGCAGGACTTGGAACAAGAGATGCAGTTGTTGAGAAGATAAGAAGAGCAGAAATAAATTGAGAGCAAACATCCTTGGAGTACAAGTGAAGACATACAAAAAAAATTCCAAACTCTATTAAAAATAAGTTGCTTTGCTAAAATGAGCATTACTGTATAAAAGAAATGACAGTGCTAAACTGTTGGCCTCTACAGTTGGTGCTCAGGGAAGGATGGGGCCAAAACTTGAGGGTGAGCTATGCTACTGTGAGACTTTCTGCAGGGTCTCAAACCTGTGTCACCATCGCACCTTTCAGGAAGGGAGCACTTGGGATTTGTTAACAGGGGTGTTGTAGTGACCACAAATAAACCAAAGCCAGAAGCATTCTGTGGAGGTGAGGGAGGATGTACTGGCGGGGTGACCAGCAGCATGGGGAGGGCACTGGGTGGTGGGTGCACCCGTGTGTGGATGCACAGTGCTGGCAGCACACCCACTGCACAAGGATGGGCCCACCAGAGGTTTGGGGAAGAGCCTGGGGTGAGGTGGGATGGGGCCCTCCCGAGCTGTGCGGGAGAGGCTGTTGCCTGCTGATGGAGCAATGCCCAGAGTGTGCTGTGTTATAACTCTGCAAGAGCTGGGAAGGCCTGACCTGCCTGCAGACACATGTGCCATCAGAGTGCCTGCTTTTGGCTAAAACAGGCAATGGGGAGTGAAAACCTCAAAGGGTGTGATGGCACCTGGGGTGGCAGGTGGCCAGGACTGAAGTGTTCATCCCCTCTGCTGCAGCTGCTCATCTGGGCAGCTCCTCCCTGCTGATGCTCTCAGACTGTAGTGGCCCAGTTTGCTGGCAGCCCACCAGCTGCATCTTCCCAGGGACAGCAGCACTAACGCAGCCAGTGGGACTCTGCTGCATGCAGGGGCCGGAGCTGTGTCTGGGATGGAGTCGGGGCTGCACTCTGAGGTAGATGCAAAACATCCTTGACACAGCCTCCCCAGCAGGATATGTGTGTGTACATGTGCAGTCTCTGTACAAGAGGAAGAAAAAGTACATGGCGTCATGATTGCTATTTCTATATCCTGGAGAGGCTCTGGGACGCGCCGGTGACAGGGCTGCATAAGCAGGGCGGTGTCACTGAAATGTGTGAAAGGATTTCTGTCCTTGTGCAGAGTACAAGATGTCTGTGCTGAGCTGCAGCTCTGAAACCTGTTGCAGCCGGTGGGAAAATTGGCTGTCTCCAGAAGGCAGAAGGGAGCTGCTGCAGGTACAGCTTCCAGTGGGCAGCTGAGCACAGAAATGGTCTTGCTTTCAAAGAGCCCTTGTGTCCCTGAGCCACACCAGCTGAGGGGAGGATGGGGTCAGTGGGCACTCCTGGCCATGAGGAGCCCAGGACCTCTATGAGCATCACCAGCATGGTCCTCCCCAGCATCACAGCCCCGGTGCTGGCATCGCACTTCTCAGGGTCAAGATGTTTCTGTTTAGGCTGCAGAGTGCACTAACCCCGTGGCCTCAGGGACATGCTCCCTTCTTGTATTTGTCTCCACAAGCCTGGTCAGCAGGTGGATGATGCGGTGGCTTTCTGTCACAGGAAGGGATCTGGGTTGTGTCTGCAGGAAAAGCAGCTCTGGGGTGCTGGGGAAGAGCTGGGGCCCCCGTGAATTTACCCTGTGTGGTCTGCAGGCCTGGCAAGACAGGTCCTTTCCTGTATCTTTGCTCTATCAGAGGAGTCTTCTGTGTACTGGGGGATGGTGCCTGGCTCTCATGAGGCATGGCCCCTCGGGATTCCCTCCTACAGATCTGCACAGATCAGCTTGCCATGTCCTCCTGGAAATTTCCAAAGGCCTATTGGCTGCTCCTGAGATGACAGTGCAGGCTGGCTCCCTGCACTCCCTGTCTTTGCAAATCACTGATTTAGAGGTTGCAGTTACAGAGCAACCACAAAGGGTTTCCAAAGTTAAATCCTAAATCTTGGTGTGGGGGAATGACTGGTTGCTGCTGTCCTCCTTCTGTGATGCTTGCAGGGACTTCTCATTTGTTTTGAGGAAGTTTTATGAATATACACAGCCCACAGTCCTGTTCAGGAAGAAAGTTTTATCAAACAACTGCAATTAAAACTTTTGAGCTTGGCAAACCTGAGATGGCTGGTAAGCAAATTCAAGTTTATTTTCAGCTCTCGGAGACTTGAACTGTGAGCTACAGCTCTGCTCACACAGAAAAGGAACGTTCCCTGTGTGTCAGGCAGTACAGGGAGTGTTCCTGGAGCAGCTCTGCAGCACAGCTCTGCTCCTTGGCACCTCTGCCCAGGTGTCCTCCAGCCTGGGCACTGTGGAGCGTGGGAGCTTTGGGCTGCTGCTTGGACACTGCTGGCTGGGATAGTCTGTTTGGATGATGAAAGAACTTTCTCCATAATGTTAAATATGATGTTTAAATTGGAGCATTTTCAGCCTGGCAACAGGACTGAGGAGCCACCCGCTCCCCTCCTGGCAGGCTGCGCTGGCTGCTCGCACCCTGTGCTGCGGATCCAGCCGGTGAGCCCTGCTCTTCTCCTCCCGCCGTCTGTGGTAACACGCTTTGGAAATGAATCTTCTGAAACCTATAGTTGGCAATTCAGAGATACATTTTTCCACCTGTCATTTTCTCCTTGACCTCTACAAAGAGTTATGGGGTAGAAGTGAAATTCAAATCAGGGAACTGCTTTATCTGCTCACCCTGCACTTTCTTCCTCTCCAAACTAAAAATGAGAGAGTGTTCTGACACCTGCACAGATGGATCGAGTCAGGGTGAAGGTTTTAAACTTTATTCAATAAAGTGCTGGAGGTAACCAGGAAAATATTATTTTATCTCTAGCACATGTGCTCCGAGCCACTCAGGGCCCCCAAGTGATAGATCTTGCCTGAGACTTGCAGGCGTTTGCCACTGCACCTCGCGGGAGGAGCGGTGTGAGCATCTTGCTGGCTGGAGCTGTGCAGCTGTAGCAATGCTGTTGGCTGGTGTGGGGACCAGCTGGCCTCTGACCTTGTTTACTGCTGAGCCTTTTACTTCTAATCAGCTGCCTTGAACCTAAACCACGACAGATGGAAGTGTCCCAGGCGGGACGGATGCAATCCTTCTCTGATGGCCTCCATCAACTCTGGTAGTTCCTCCCAGTGAACAATGTTTTCTGTAGTGCACAGAGTAGCCTCTTGCACGTTGGGCTTCAAACTTAATGCCTGATTTCTGGTCAAGAAGCCATCTCCTTTCTGTGATGGGTTCAGGGTGAGGGCAGGACCATCCTGTGGGCTGTGGGAATCTCCTGTCGCTATCCTGTGCATTTCCCACCTATGGAAGCTTGCAGGCAGGTGCCTGCACTGTTGATAGCACAGCTGCAAATGCACATGGCTTGTCTAATTCTCTGGGGTTTTTCCTAATTAGTTGTGGATTACTGTGTTTTCTGGCACTGTTTTTTGGGAGCCCCCTTGTCTCCTGGGTGACATTATGTAGTTAGTACTCATCTGACTCCGAAGCTTTTTTAAGGAGAACAGGAAAGTCTGTCAAGCAGTGGAGAGTGGAAATCCAATGACCCTCAGTCAAGGACAATGTATTTAAATGGGGAAATTCATAGTGACCCTGAATGAAGAAATGTAAACACCAGAATAAGGAATTCCACTTCTTTGAGGTGTTAGGAGGAGGAGGAAGTCACAAGTATAAGCATGAGTCAGTCGGAGTCAAGTGTTCCCAAAAAGTGCTGTGCCTGAGCCTCCTCCTTACGACTTTGTCCTGCCTTTGTTGCCATTAGCAAAATGCTCTGAAGTGCCAGAGTGCAATTTTAGGTTTTTCAGTAGTGTTTGAATTACTAAGCAAACTTCTGTGGATCACAGGGCTGCAGTCTTGACCCAGACTGAGGTCTCATCTTGGTACCTGAGCTGTTGGCATATGCAGGTTGCTCCAGACCCCTCCTGGAGCTTCAGCCCCTGAAAAGCTGAGCAAGAAGAGCCTTTCCTCCCCATGTGATTCTCCATCCAGATGGGCTCAGGTTTGCTGATCTCAGTGCGTTAGTCTTGCTGATGCAGGTACAGGGGCATACTGGCATGGTATGAGGGAAGAGCTTGGGGTGCCCTGGGAACAGGTCCTGCTCCCTGGGCTGCCAGCACTCTCAGGGACTGGCCTGTCTGATGCCACTACGGGTGCTGGCAGCTCATGCAGTGCTGGCATGCTCATGCTGGCAGCTCAGGCCCACAGGTGGGCCCCCCATCATCGGCAGGTCGAGGGGGTGAGGTGCCATGTGAGGCTGGGGTGGGCAGGAGTGATGCAGCCCTGTGGGGAGCTGCTTTCCCAGGCAGAGGTATTGGGGTGGCCAGGGGCAGCTTGCCCGCAGGCACCTGGTGTCCTCCCACCCCTTCCCAGAGGCTGTTTCCTTTTCTGTCCTTTCTGAGCCTTCCTGTAGGTTTTGTGGCTGCTGTTCTCTGAAGTCAGCACTGAGTTTCCCTTCTCAAAATAATGGAATTTAATGGAATTGAATTCCTGCTGGGCTAATTTCTGTGCAGTAAAAATAGCTGCAGTGATGATGCATGTAATGTACGTCCACTGCCACCTTCGCAAGGGGAAATATGACTTAATGGTGGCAGAAACAAAGGACGTGGAGACAATTTTTGGTTCATCTTGATCCTTCAGCTCTGCAGAAGTGCGCTTGAGTCTGATTCCTGCTGGGCCAAAAGCCCCAGTGTGCCTGCCTGGGCTGTGGAGCATCCCCTGGGGTCCTGCGGGCTGGAGCATGTCCTGCTCCTGCCTCATCATCCAGGTGGGACAGAGCCCTTCCCAGCATGGCTTGGCCCAGCCGTAGCAGAGGAGCAGGACCATGGCTGGGTTTCAGAAAGCCACAGCAGTGCGTGGGTGGGGAGTCAAAGTGAGGAGGATGATGGATGCTGTTATCAATGTGTTGCTGCGTGGAGCTGTCCCCATCTCCTTCCAGTCTTGGAGCTTCCTGAGGCACTTGGCCACAGAACACCGAAATAAAGCATCACTCCCACCAAGATAAAGCTCCTTCTGCTCTGCTGGGTGGGCTACTGCACACAATCCAAGGTGAGAAAAGCAGATTACTGGAAAATTGGATTGTTTAGTATAGGAAATTAGTGAGCCTACCAAACATTCCTGTGGATAAGGGCAGAGACTATGTACTTACAAATCTTACAGCTCTGGCCCAGGTCATGTAGGTGAGAGTAAGCAGTCCCCAGGGCACAATTAGAATCATGAAGGGGCCCTACACCAGCAGAAAGTCAATACGGAAAAGTCCACGTTCTGGACAGGAAGGAGAAATCAAAAGCAGAAATGTGTACGTGTATATAGACACATGTATTTCTGCTTTTGATACATGAAATATCCTGAAAGGCAACACTTCCACAGGAAGGGATGTGGGTGTGATACTGCCCTGCTGTTGCCAAAAAGCAAAGCATTATTTCAGGATGCATTTAGCATGAGTGGTGCCTGTATGAGCCCGGGTATAATTGTTCCCCCTGCATGTGATGTCAGGGAATAAAAATATCTTATTTTTAAAAATAATGAAATACATATTTATTTGAGGAAAAAAATATAGAGAAATTGATGAAGCACTGGAGAATTTCAAGAGAGATGCTGAGATCCAAAAAATGTGGCTCACAAGGGACAGTTGAAAGAATTGAATCTTGTTGGTCTGAAATGGACCCAGCCTTCAAAGACAGGAAAGGTTATTACTCAGAGGATGGCACTCACTTGCATTCTGTCCTTTACAGTCTTAAATTTCTATGATTTCTGACAAACTAGGCTACTGCTTTCCTACAAATGATGTTATAGATGAGGACAAACAATAATGTATTTCTTGAGTCTGCTGTGGGAAAACCTGTTCTTTCCGAGGGTATTTGTTACGACATCAGGAACAAGAAGGAAAGAGCTTAGGAGATCTGCAGGCGATGTCAGCAGAGCACAGCCAGACATGGTTGTACAGAGCTGTGAGGTACCCTGCAGGGCTAAGGGCAAGATGAAATTATATCTGGATTCCGGGGGGCCAAGGAGGTCTGGCATTAGCTGCTGGGGTGCATGTAGGCAACCAGCAGCCCGGCGGGATGGGAGGGGTCAGTGGATTGCAGCAGTGCTTGCCGAGGCCCCTACACCCCTTTTGACCAGGACAGGTTGATTTCAGTGTGTCTGTGACCTGAGTCACAACCTCACAGCTTCCCTCTCTACTAGCCTGTGTGGGAGAGAGATTCCCAGCTTATTTCAAGATTCTGTCCAGCCTGTGAATCAAAGGAGTGGGAGGTGTGGGAGGTGTCAGCTGGAGCTTGGAGTTGCCTGGAGAGCTGTCAGCTGGAGCTGTGCTTCCCGGGCTTCTGGACTCCTGATGGGTGAGCGGGTGTCTGGTTCCCTTTGTCCCAAGGTGTCACTGTCCTTGCACTGTCAAGGTGTGTTGTGCTCCTCAGTCCTCCGTAGCTCTGAGTGCAGCTGGTGGACCTCCTCCAGCTCTGTTCTTTGTTGCCAGGATGGAACTCAGCAGTTTATAGTCGACACAGGCACACTCCTTTAAAGGCTGCTGTGTTGCTGGCTGCTTTCCCATCCTGAGGAAGAAGGAGATGATGATAGGAGCTCTGATAATGGATTATGCTTGCTTGTTAGCAGCCAGGTTACTCTCCCTACTCTCCAGAGCGATGCTATCGGCTCCCGAGAGCCTCGTGCAGTTGCAGTTTGCTCTGTCACCTCATGCTGTTGCTATTGCTACTGTTGTGTCCTGGAAAACACACCTTGTGCTTGTTCCAGAAGCCTTAGTGATGTGTGGAGAACGGGAGATGATTTAGTCCTGTGTGTGTTCAGCACTATGCCTTGGCCTCCCCGCTCCTGGAGCGTGGCTCTGAGGGGAGGGTGCAGTTCAAAGCCTGGCCCTGGGGCGAAGGGCAGAGGTGTGGGAACTGGGTCTTGTGCCCAATTGCCTTGGCTGGCACTGCACAGGGCTCGTTCACTCTGATAATGTGTCTTCAGCTCCGTCACGAGACGCTAGGATGAACTTCTTTCCTCGAGTGATGTGTTTGGGGGTTCAGAGAGACTCCTGTCTTCATCTGCATTCTGACTACAGAAGGCTTTGCTCTGTGCATTCTCCTTGAGGGACTTTGCTGCTGGGCCCTGGTTTCTCTTGGCAGTGTAACTTTGCCTGTCTGTAGCCAGTTGTGGTTGCAGGGCTGTCCTTTCCTTCATTACAGGACACATTTCAACTCCCTCTGTGGTGCTGGGGAGCAGGATCTGTGCTCTGCAGCCCAGTTTTTGCTAGAGAAAACACCAACTTACGCTGCGTGGCTCTGGGTTTACCTGAGGCAGGAGATGTGGGAAGTGGTGGAGGAGGCTCAGAAAGGTGCTACTATCAACAAGCTCCAGAACGTGCCCCAGAGGTGATGACAGGAGGCAGAGGGGTGTGGGCATCTCGTAGCCTCAGAGCAGTGGGTGCAGCCAGGAGTAACAAGCCTCCAACTTTCCCTCGCCTCTGCCAGTCCACAGCACCCTGCTCTGGAGCTGTGGCCCGGGAGAGGCCTCTGATCTCCAGAGATATCTGCTGTCACCACCACGAGTCCCCGAGACAAGTCTATCTCGGAACGATGCCCCTCGGCAGCTGCTGTGAAGGAGTGTCTGCCGTGGAGGGATGCAGGATGCCCCTGCTGATGGCCCGACCTGGGGGAGCAGAGATGCCCCTGTTCTGCTGGGCGCTGCTGGCTGAGCCCGCTGTGGCTGCAGCGACGCAGGCACTGAGCAGGGCCTGGCAGATGCCTGCACAGAAGCCTCGGCAGCTGAAGCTGGAATGAAGGTCTCCTGGAGAAGTTTTTTCTTCAGATGACTTTAAAGCTCTTTATGCAATATCCTCATGCTTTTTGTAGGTGCAGGTATAATTATTTCATTATGCTTTCCTGTGAAGTGTGAAAACTATCTTTACCAATCCTCTTAAATTAAATATAATATTCAGTGAGACAGGAGATAGAGAAATGTTAATTGAAACTGGAGAGGTGTTTATAGGCTGGTACAGTGTGGCCAACTGTGACTAAAATTAATGTTCAGGGTCCTTGATAGGGATTCATATTCCAGAGTTTATTAAATATTTTCCACATCAAACCCACATGGAGTAGTCCACCACATTTGTGAAAATCACCTGTGCAGATACATGGCACTCACCAGGACCCTGCCAGCCAAAGCCATTTTTAATTGGATCATGTTCTCCCTGGGCTGCTGCAAGGATGCTGTCAGGAGCTTTCCCTAGGAGGGGCTCACAGGCCTGTCGTGTCACATTGCCTTATGGGCCAGGCCAAGTCCTCCAAAAGCATCCTCCCCATGCTTGGGGTTTCCATGGGCCTGTTGCCTACAAATGGCTGAGTTCTTCCCCAGAAGAAGTGACGCCCATTTTGACACCGCAGGACAGCGGTGTCCCCTGGCAGGGTGGGGAGGTTTGTGTGGGCAGGAAGGTCACCTCACCCATGAAGAGGTCCTGTTCTTTTGGGGTAATCAGGGAACCCTTGATCCAAGTACATCCCTTTCTTTGCACCCAGGTTTTTGTTGCTTTCAGCCCCCTGTCTCTGAGTAGCAGAAATGGGACTCTACTGACAGTCACCAGGCAGCTGCTGCTGGTCTGGAGATGATCTCTCTAATTCACTGCTGTGGCCGCGCAGAGTTACACACACTGCACGGGAAGGAAGAGGAAATGCAGCTTAGCAGCTGACGAGTGACAGTGATACATCACGGGCCATGGGCTCAGCATTTCTGCAAATCTTCTGCTTGCCTAAGGCGCCAGAAAACATTTCAAACTATTGAATACTGCAGCCAGTAAGAGGCTGCAGTAATTTATTGATGTTCCCAGCGTAGCTTATTCCTTTCATCTATCTTTTGCCTGCCCTGGAAGGCTGAAATAACTAATGTTGCTGTTTTTTAATGAAGTTAGGTGAGCTGTTCACCTCTCACTAGGAGGGCCTGAGCTCTTTTATTTAGGATTCTGACAGGAGTGAAGGTCAAGGAGCAACCTTCTTTTGCTCTTCCTTGGGTGTGGTGCAGAAGCACATCTTTGCAGGAGGGAGGACAGTGCTGGATGCAGGTGGGCTGACCAGCCCTCCAGAGCTGCTGCAGCAGGAGCTGCTCACTGGTGTGTTGCTATTGGTTTGTTATGCCTGCTGCTAAAGATCCCTCCCTGTCTTGGAAAGCCTGTCAGCTCCAGGGATGCCCACCTTCTGCAGAAGCTGGACCTTTCTACTCTGAAATATTGAAGAAGTTCAGGCCCTGTGTGTCTCTTCTACTTTAGCATAACCAAGGCTTTAGGGCTCAGATCTCATTGCCTTTTCAGTTAGATCCAGGCAGACTTGTGTTTCTGGCAAATGCCATTTCACACAGCAACTGAAAGCTGTTGAAATGATTCTGCATAATCCCATCGGCAGCTTGTTAAACTGATCAGCACACCCCATCACCATGGAGAGAGCCAGCTTCCACTGGAGGGGGATGTACTAGAGAAGAATCAATTTCCCATACAGAACCATCACAGCTGACACTGAGCAAACTCCTGTTAGATCGATGCCCTTCTATGAACTTGTAACTGGCAGGAGCTGCCAGGGCATGAAAACTCGTTGCTGTTTGTGCTGGTTTTCCATCTTTGGAACAGAATGCCATCATGCCACTCGCACTGCTCGCGCCGTCTGCTCTGTGTTATTGTTCTGGTGTTGGCTTCTCAGTTTTTTGGACTGTCCTGTTTGTGCAAGGGCTAGCTAGTCACTTAAAAGCAACAGAATGAATTGGCCTTCTTGCCACCCCAGTAAATCAGGAGATCCACAGTGGAAAGAGGTAGCACAGGCTTGGTGTTCCTGGGACTCTCATCCTTCTAAATTCACAGGCACAGATTAAGTATCTTCCTCCTGGGGGAAGTCAGTACTCCTGGACCTTTGGCAGTGCAGATGCAATGGGATTGTGTTTTCCTTTTCTGAAGCATTTAAATTATTTTAATTTGAATTATTTTGCTATTAATATTATGACAGTAAGCACTGAAAAAAAGGTACTGTCAGTGATCCTCAAATTCCAAAGCACTTGTCACTCACTAGAATTGCAAATTAGCTAATGACAGTCCTCAGAAATCAGTAATTATTTTCAGTGTCTCTTTTGAACTTGCCAATACTAATGTAAGTTGTGAGAGTCGGGAAGAACAGAAGTGTCTCGACTGCTTCTTACAGACTGAATAGGGATTCTCTCCCAGGTTTATTGTCAAGACAGTGGCCTGCAAGAGCCCTTGAGGCGTTAAACGCTGTGACATGTGGCTTTTGCCCATCACACTGGCTCCAGAGTTCTCTGCATTAATGCACTGGTGGTAGAGGAGGAGAATCCCTTTGTTACAGCGCAGTCTTCTGGCACATGAAACACCTCTACTGGCTCTGCTGGGGAAGATCATCACCCTGACACAGAAGTCAAGATAGTTTCTAGGCTACTAGATGTGTTTTTTTAAAAAAAAAGTCCTTCAGCACACAGAAAATTCTCAACAGATAAATTAATTTTCAGGCATTCATGGCAGAACAAACAGGAACTTTGGACATTCAGCTTTGCTGCTTTTCTCTTAGAAACACCTTGTCATTCAATAGGTTGAGAGTGGGATGAATCTGTTTTGTCTGGAAAAGTGTTTCAGTGCAGGAATGAGCTGTCATTTCCCCACTGGAAGATAAATCAGTATTGCAGCTGGCTTGTTACTTTGACCATTGTGTTATTGCCCTCAGATTTCTGGACCCCGTATCTTGATTCTCAACCTGTGCCTCTTACTGATGATTTGTAGGGCATCCCCTGTTCCTCTTCAGTCTCGCGGCCCATCCTGTGGCATGTAAGTGTTGAACGAGAGGTGTGATCCCCACTGGCAGCTCAGCTGAGCTTCTGCCTTAGCCAAGCCCTTCTCTGGGCATGTGTAGGACAGGCTGGAGAGTCAGGCCACAGGGTCTGTGTGCTGGCAGGAGGAAGGGTGGCTGGAGCTGGGGACAAGAAGGGGGATCCTCCCAGTCCTTGGGTCCGGGTGTTCCAGCCAGGTATGGCAATAATAGAGACAGGCATGTCTGGGCCACTCACAGCTGTCCAGTTAGCCTCTGCACAACAGAAATTCCCATAAACCTCGGCAATTCTTAACTCCTGCTGCATTTAGCACTCGTGGTGTGGTGCTTGGTGTTTTACAGACAAGCATTTTACAGATAAAGCACTGAGGCTTTCTCTTGCTACAAGACGGACTACCAAAAATGTAAGGTTGCAGATTTGTGTAAATGAGGTCTACTGATTATTTCATGGCAGAGAATGGGAGATGTTTAAACTACTTTCAGGAGAAGTCAGAGCCTGAATCTGAGTGCTGCCATATGAATCAAGGTCAGCTGGCATAAGCCGTGCAAATGTTCCAAACCTCTGGAGCTTAGGAAGGAATTTAGGAGGCTTTGAAGTGCTCTTGATCTTCAGAAGGACATCTGCAGCTAATGGTCTGTACTAGCACACCAAGAGCTGTAAGGTTACATTGCTACTGTCTTGAGGCTTCTCAGTCCCAGTAGGTTTCCAGGGCCCTTTAATGCAAGTTCAGAGAAAAGTGAGTTGTAAAAAATGCACTCTCAGGCCCACAACTGATGATCTAGTGCTGGTTAAGTCAGGTGTAAAATGTCATCCTGAGGTTTTAACTATGGTGCTTAAATGCATGATAAAGTAGAGCACACAGTATTATAAGGTTTTGCTTGGAAAGTTAAGTAAGCAGAGACTTGAGACTCTTTGCTAGGTGACTAAAGGTTCACTTTGTATTTGAACAGACAAATATATGTTTATTAGATATGCAAAGTAGCATGGTAGTTGGCCAGGTTGTTTTAGTTCCAACCCTAATAAGCACAAAAAAAAGCTTTACTGTGAATTCCAGATTGATCCAGGTTTTCAGGAATAGCTTTTTGATCTGGCTCCCTTCTCTCATTAGCTGATGGTGCCAGGAAGTTCGTTACTAATGAATGGCAGCACAGTTCTGCGAGGCCTTCAGATGAAAACACCTGCAGAAGCACAGCACTGGGTAGTGTCTCCTCGCAAAGCACACTGCATGATACGAGCCACGATGTAAAGGCTTTGCTCAGTTGGATTCAGCTCAGATCTGGAGCTGTGATCATCTCATGAGGATGGGGGAAGGTTCTTCCTCCCAGTGCTGGGAGTTATGGGTCTAGCACCTGATGAAGCTTCATGGAGGTCCTGGACATGGTATCTGGGACACAGTGCCATCTGTGTGACACAAACCACCCTCCATCCCCGTCATGTCAGGAGGAGAAGCCTCTGATCAGACATACAACACCCTCTAAGTCCCTGTTTGCACTGTGCCTCTTCTCCTGATGAAGCTGTCCCTGGAGCTGGTCTGTGTCCGCGTTGCTTCCCTCCATCCCCACAGCTGGCAGTGCTCTGCTGCACTTGGGCTTCTCATGTGGGACTTGCCTGAAAACCTCCCTTTCTTTGCAGCTCAGGAGGGAAGCATAAGATACAAAAGCCAAGCTCTGGACTTTCTGCTCTGCCCTGGAGGTGGTGGAGACTGTTCCCAGTTCTGGCCAAAGCAGAGGAGATGCCTTTGTGTCCAGCCTCAGCAGGTCTCTTGAACAGGCTGGCAGGTGTTTCTTGCATGGCAGCTCCTTCCAGGCTGTGCCTGACATATTTCCGTCCTCTGGGTCAGCGCTGGCAGGGTGCCACAGCCCAGTGGGACAGGCTGGTTGCTGAGGAGGGAGATGTGCTGTGACACAGATGACTTCTCAACCCTGCAAATTCCAAAGCCCTGCTTTATTAACTAACAAGAGCATTAAAAATGCAGAGTCACTGGGCTCATCAAGGTCCATGACAGACAAATTGGACAATGAACAGGTTGTGTGAGTGGCAAGTTTTGGTGACAAGCTGACAGTGTGACACAGCCGAGTCGGAGCAAACAGAATACTTGGTGGTTCCTGAAAGGTCACGTTGTCAGTGTCTCCGGCAGTGGGCGAGCAGCCGTTCCTTGCTGCCAAAAGGGAAATGACTTTGCTACCTCAGATGTTGAAGATGAGCTCTCTTACATGGTCCAAGTGCTCATGCAAAGTACAAGTTTCTTGGTGATGTTTCCAAACAGCTGCTGCTGGGTCAGAGCTGTGGCAAGTGCCCCTGTGCTGGTGTGAGGAGGGGGCTTCTGCTAGGTTCCAGACATGTGCTTGCTGCTGGCACAAGGCAGGCTGGTCCAGATGGCGACTGGGGAATGGAGGGAGGGCTGCTGCAAGCAGTGGTGAGTGCTGTATCCTCACACCTGGTTCTTCAGCTGCCACTGTCTGCCCAACGTGCCAGCAAGCTGCTGCTGCTGCTCGTTCACATTGCAGCATTGGCCATGAGCAGCCAGGCAGGAGCCTGAGAGCCTGGCTGGATGCAGGGGAGAGAGGGGCAGCAAGTCTCCATACAGGGGCTGCCAGCACAGGAAGGACCGAACAGAGCATGCAGAGCCTTGTCTCTGTCCCAGAGAGCTCATGTGCAGCATTCCCCCTGGTTCTAACCCATGAGACTGGTTCTGACCCTGCGTTGTGGAGGGAGCAGACGATGGGTTTGGGAACAGGAGGTAGAGAGCCTTTTGTGCTGGTGTTGGCAGAGCAGAGGGAACTAGGGGAGGCTGTTTAGCTGGAAACAAGGATGGTTTGTGAAGAATAAGGTGCTAGAGGCCAGTGTTTGGAGCATGGCCAAAATCCTACAGAAAGAGACAGATGCAGTGCCTTGGTTATCTGGCACTTTGTGGCAGGTGTTGACTGGAAATCCTAAGTGAGGGCAGCAACAGCCCAGCCACCCCTCAGGGACAGTGCAGCTAGGGAATGGAGGCATTTCCTGTAGGCAAAAAGCAGTTACAAAAATAGTGGCCTTCTGAGATGCTGCTTGGGAGCTTCCCCAGCGTCCCTGGGCTGTGCCTGGGTCTCTGTGGGGCACGCAGCATCTGAGGGAAGCCTGTCTCCATGTCTCTGCACCACGCAGCCAGCAACACCCATAGTTAGA
Organism: Chloroceryle aenea; assembly: GCA_013399075.1. Taxonomy (NCBI): domain Eukaryota; kingdom Metazoa; phylum Chordata; class Aves; order Coraciiformes; family Cerylidae; genus Chloroceryle; species Chloroceryle aenea. The sequence goes on along the minus strand of VWZY01006682.1, from coordinate 182,597 downwards.
CTGTGTTTAAGTCATCAAAATTTTAAAATGATTGTCTAATATCTCCTGGAGAACACTCACTTCCATCCTATCTGTCTCACTGGCAAAATGGTTTCCTTCTGGGAGGGACCAGCCCTGGGCTAGCGCAGGGCGATCACCCGGCGTGACTCCCTCGGTGCTCTTTGTGCCAGAGTCTTGTGGAACCACCAGCTTTGCCACGGAGCTGAAATCAGGTCGGTGGCCTCAAGCAGGGGTCCACCTGGAGCACTGTGCCCATGGCCGTGGCAGAGCTGCCCCTTGGCCGGTGGGCTGTATCCTGCTCTGCTGGTGAGGTGCCCTTGGCACTCGAGCAGTGACAGGCCATGGAACGCTCGTGCAGGGGGCAGCCTGCGGGGCTCAGAGATGGGTCCTCCCGGCACCAGAAGAGCAAACCTTCAAGCCACCCGTGTTTTCCCAGGCAGAGCAGGGACCTGACTTGCCCAGTATCTGAGTGTTGTGAATGAGGACAATCTTTCTCCGAGCCACCGTCTGAATGAAAGTGGGGCGTGCAAGCGTGTGCGCAAAAGCTTGATCGGGTGTACCGAGAACAGTCTGGCTGGGTGTGAGAGCTCAGAACTCTCCAGACTCTTAATTTTTGTTAAATGGTCACTGGAGGGTTAATGTAATTTTGGTTTTAATTACATTGCTGGAGGGCACACTTACCCAAGGGAAAAGACATAATTACCAAGACATTTTATTAAGATATTATTTAATTTTATTGATGTGTCACAAGCAAAGGCACAGGAATGTTCAAATCAATATATACTTACATCAATGTTTAATCTGCTTTCAGCATTTTTGCCTGTTCTATTTATGCAGTTACTAGTTGATAAATTAACTTCCTGGGAATATGTGGAAAATGAATGAATTTCCATCAAAACCACGCCCTGTGCATGTGTTTTGGAGGAAACCAGGAGATGAACTGGCTTTCATATTCTTTCAACGGAATTTTTTGACCCCTCTTCCTTGAAGCTCACCATTACGAGGTCAGATGTGCTCCCTTTCTTCACCTCATCTTTTTCAGAGGAGGTTTTTAGACCTTGCAGGTCAGGAGCCCCTGTGTGGAGGGCAGATGAGAGCTGGGCTGTGTGCCCAGGCCAGCAGCGGGACCCTGCCCCAGGGCTGCCTGGGGCGGGGTGTACCCTCTGCCTGTGCAGGTGGGGGCACTGAGGGTCCCTGCTGTGCCCGGGCCCTGCTGCAGGGCTGGTGGCCTCTCTTGGCAGTGTGGCACAAGCTGGGTGTCCGGGCAGTGCCTGGCGCTGCGCTTTGTGGGTGGCAGAGGCAGGGGTAGGATGCCAGTGAGTGGCTCCCTTTGTCACTCGCTCCAGAAGGTAAAATCTGCTTGGATGTTACAGAAAACCTCCCAGCCAACCCAGGAAGTGTTGCACAAGACGTGGCCCCTGCGCATCCCGTTTTGTTGTCTTCGTAGCAAGAATGACAGGAACTCAAAGCCATGCAACGTGGCAGTGACAGAGCTCGCAAGGGTAACATTGCTTCTGGACAGCTTACAGAGCAGGGTCTGATACTGAATCGTGTTTGCTGTGCTCTTGATGCTGAGGCTGATGCAGCACAAGGTTACTTCCAGATACAATTTCAAGTTCATGATGGATTACAGAGCAGTGAAATAAAAGCTCATTTTCACCCCATGTTTGCAGCTGGGAGAAGAGTAAAAATAACCTGAGTCGTAAGAGATACCAATTCAGAAAGAAATGGATGTCTTCATCCCCATAGGGTTTCTGTTCTGTTTTGTTGGGTTTTTTTCATCTTTTAATTACATTTTTTTTCCTGCTTGGGAAGTCTGTCTGGCCTTCTCCTGTCCGAAGGTGCAGGTTATGGACAGCCAGCCCGAAGAAGGGAGTCGCTATGCACTGGCTCTGGCCTTTCCTCTCCTTGCAAGGGCAGTTGCCTTTCCATCTCTCCAGTCTTCTGCGTCCTCACCTGGGGTTTTCCTGAGGCTGTGCTGCTCTTGGGCACAGCACCTCTCACGTGTACCCGTGGGCAGATCTCCGTGCTGCCATTTGCATCCATTTGCCTTCTGGGTGAGAACTCTCTGATGTAATCTCTGGTCCAGCCAGCTGCTGAATTACCCTGACTCCAAGCGATTTGTCACCAGTGGAAGGATTGATGTTGGGAAGCACTTTTCGAGGTGCCTTTTATCTTCCCACATGCATGGTGCTGCAGCACAATTCCTCTGTTGTCTTCATCTATCAGCTGCCCCAAGTATATATATTATCTACTGGCTCAGCTGCTCCTGCTCCCTGCGCGAGACTCTTCCGCTCCCCGCTGCTCTCCGGGACACGCAGTGACACTTGTGGTGACAGGCTTGGTTTCAGCTGCCCGTGGGTGGGTGGGCACTACTGGGGCTGATGGTCATTAATGCTCCGCAGATGCTGCCTCGTATGGTCAGTGTTGCAGGAATCCTGGCGGTGGCCCTTCCCTCGCTTCCCTGCTGAATTGAGCCATCTTTTTTCCCAGGCAGTAGCTGCCATCTGCACCAGAAGGTTAATTTGTTCCTCTCCCCCATAAGTGTATTTATCACATGGAAGTGGCTGTTGTGGAAAATATTGATCAAACACCGGCTGTTCCCTGGCTGGACTGAAACGGAGTGTTACAGTTACTCAATTGCTTGGTGTTTTGCTTTGTGTGCAGGCAGCTAGGAAGAGTGTACCCCTGTGTGTGTACCCCCATGTGTGTGTGGCATGTGGGGGGAGTGAGCAGTGGCTGCTGCAGTCTCTGTTTCACCCTCCAGTGTTCCCAGCAGGGATTTTTCTGGAGTTGGATGTTTGTTTGATCCCTTTGTGTGGAGCAGGTTTTCTCCTGCATCCAGCCCAAGCTCAGGCCTGGTGGCTGTGCTTCCAGCATCCCTGGTGTGCAGGAGGGAGGGATTGGGCAGGGTGGGAGCAGAGGGCTGGGGTGTCTGTAACTCCACAGTGCACTCGCCACCAACAGAGCATTTCCAAAGGCATGGGGACCCGTGGCCTGGCCGTCAGGAACACTCTGGTTTATTCTGCTGTAGACCTGAAACCGAGCCCTTTGTCTCTGCCTCGTGCCTGTGGCAGCCTGGGCCATTATTCTCTCCCAGCTGCCTCTCGCTTCCCAGCACCGCCACAGACGATTGCTACCAGTCTGTGCGCCGGAGCACGCTTGTCTCTCTATTAAAGAAAAATACAATAATAACAACTCCATGTGGCAGCTGCACAAATATATGCTGTTTTGACAGCACCTTATTTCAGCACTGTGCTCTGGAAGCTTGCGTGAACGTTTCTTGCAGGCAGCTTCATGGTGGGAGAGCGGTGGCAGTGAAAACATGAGTCACCCCTTGAAAAATCCAAGTGTCTTTAGCACCAGGACCTGTCCCTGCTCCTGGCCATCTGTCAGTGACTTCTCTCACCAGTGTGCTCCTCAGGCATTTATTTACCAAGGAACTAATTCCTGGGGACCCCTGACCCTTTGGCACCTGCAGCAGCATGCAGGTGGTCCCAAGCACTGTCCGTGCAGGGGCTGCATCCAGGCTGGGATTGTACTTGGCTCCTGGTCCCCATCATGTCACAAGGAGTGGGGAACAATGGAACAAGGGCTGAGGTCACAGCAGAAATAACAAGGGGCATCCATCAGCAGTGAGCTCATCTGCTGGACACTCTGTTTGTATCCTGGTGTTCGGAGCAGATACCAGGAGAGGCAGAAGTAGGTTTTGTAGGAAGGCTTTGGCCTGGCAAGGCAAGGGCAGGTAAGGGACCTCCCTGGCTCTGTGGGTCACTGGTGGAGGGAGGCCACATGCTGCACAGCAGGTGCTGCTGTGGCCAGAAAGGGAGCATGAAGAGGGCATCTTCCCAGCGTGTGCCCAGGACACTGTAAGCCAGTGCAAGGTGTTAATCTCTCCCTGGAGCAGTGTCAGCCCTCCTGACAGCCATCTGCCTCTTAAAAACAAGCAGAGAAGCCACAGAGGAGTCCTCAGTTAGCAAGCAAAGAAGAGCAGCGCTACTAGGAAGAGAGAATCCAGTTGGCTCAGATGTAACCTCTTAACAAGCAACAGACAATAAATAGCAAACTCAAATGCAAAACTACTGCATTTGGGTGCATGTGGTAGACCCATGCCCTGCTAAACACCAGCCAGACCCCTGACTCCATCCCTGTCCTTCTGGTCCCCTCGGGAAAGCAGCATTGGTCCCTCGGGAAAGCAGCATCCCTCCCCTGCACCTCTAGAGTCAGGGTTGTCTGTGTCTTCTGTCCTGACTGCACTTTTGCTGTGGAGAGACTCAGACTCCCTGGGCAGTGCATCCACAGGTGGAAGCAAAAGCAGCTCTGGGGACCCCACACACCAGGGGGGAGCAGGTGCTGGTGGCCACAGGCAGCTTGAGCCTGCTCTTTTTCTGCACAGTCTGGCACAGTGTCCAATACGGATTCACAAGAAGAGCTGTACTCTGCCAGTATATTAAAATTTAATTAGGCAGTAAATGCTTCATGCTTCCAAGCCCCGAGGCTGAAGAAAGCCAGAATGTCTTTTGGTTTCTTAATGGGACAACTGTCCCCTCCAATAGGCTGTAAATGGTTTTAGTGACATTGGGCAAAAGCCTGCCTTCTGTTTTACAATTGTGTGATTGCTAACACGCCCAGTTCATCTCTGCGTTCCTTCTTAATGCTCTGGGGTGTGCTGGGAGGGACCAGCTGGCCGGAGGTGGAGGAAAGGCTGCCCAGCCTAACCCTTCTCTACAGGTCACTGGGAGGCACTGGGGCTGCTGCGGGTGATGCCGAGGAACTCACTGCAGCACCAGCTCCAAGGGATTTTATCCCAGCTCCCCTTTCTGAGGGTCTGTGAAGGAAATGCTGAGGCTCAGAGTCAGGGCTAGGGCAGCAAAACCCTTCTCCCCACTGTGGCAGCCTTCTTGATAGAGCAGCACCTGCCCTGAGCTCTCAGCTCGAGAGCTCTGGCTCTTAATATTTGCCATACCCTAATAATTCTTTCTGCACTCTTTGCACTGTGGCAGGAGCTCATGGCTTCAGCAGGCAGAGATTTTCTATCCTGGCCACTGCGTACTCTGCCCACACTAAATTAGATACAGTCCCTTCCTCAGAAAGCTCAGAGCCTAAAATAAATTGCAGTGCAAAATACCAGACTCCTGTGATGTGGAGAGCTTGGCTCTGCCAGAGTCACAGCTGGGACTGCCCCGTGCTGCAGCTTGGCCAGAAACTTCACCTGGAGAGCTGAGCCCCGCTGCTGAGTCTCCCTACCCGGAGAGCTGTTTGTAAATTCTGAGTATTGATTCTGAAAATGCAGCTCCTCCTTGTAATTTAAAGAAATTAAGAGATTCTTAAGCACTGAGAAAGCTCACAGCTATCAAAACCACTTTCAGCTTAAGGTGTTAAATGAAGCATTTTTTACACATCTTGTTGTCCCAGAGGGCAAGGGAGGATTGTGCAGGACCCTTCCACGGGAGCCCAAGGGGATGGCTGCTGCAGTCTGTCTGTCTGTCTGCCCGCCCTGCTGGGCCACCTGGCATCTGCAGCCAGTGTCTCCGTGTTTGACTGGGCTGAGTGGAGGGTGCTCTCCTCCAAGGCCTCTCCTGGGAGGAGTCTCGGTGTCCTCTGGCACAGGCTGAGGCCCCAGGGCCCTGCTTGCCCTTGGGTTAACAGTGACCTGTCCAACCAGTGCCCCTTGGCTCCTGTGCCAGCAGCCCAGAAGGGACAGTGGCATCAGATGGAATGTGGGTGCCTTCTGTCTGACAGGGATGAGGTCACAGCGATGCTCTTACAGGCTTTAGGAGGCAGGAAGCGAAGCCACCCTGAGCCCAGCCTTGAGTCCTGCACTAAGGTGACAAATAAAAATTCCTGTTTCCTNATCCACCACCTTACAACTGCCTTGCCAACCTCTCGTGGTGGGGGAGGACTCAGGGCTTGCAGGTGGTCACTGAAATCCCACTGGTGTGGGTGGGACTGTGTGGGATCCCTCTCAGACTGGCCTGGGTGGGGAACTGGAGATGGGAGCTGACACATGCCAGACTGGCAGCTAGAAAACAGGCACCATTTCCTCCTGTCATTGTAACACAGAAGATATTTGGACCTTAGGGTAGCTGTTGTGGGGTCTCCAGTGAGGGCACCGGGGAGGCACGAGCTGCTCTTCATTCTGAGCACAGGCAGGACTGGCTCGAAGTGGCCACGCTCCCTGGACAATGGCATCTGCTCGTGAACCTTTATTCATCTTTGAATCCGGGGCCCGTGAGGAGCATCTGGAAAAGCCTGTGATCACTCTGCTTGGCTCTGACTAATCCCGGGCTCCCGAGGCTGTGCAGGTTGTGGCTGAAATCTCACTTCTTGCATCTGTTCTCAAGACTTCAAAAAGAGCCTCCCCCAGCTTTTACTATCAACAATTGAGACACTTGTCACTTTACGAAATGTCTTCATTATTTTAAAATGAGGTTTTTGAGAGAAGCTGTTGTTATTTATAGATTCTATCTGCTATCAAAGCACTTATCACTGTCATATCTCAGAGCCTCCCGGCAAATGCCGCACTGATGGCCACTCGAGAGATGCGGCAGAAGGGGAGAGTGGTCACTGTGCCCCTCCTGCCAGGGAGGGGGGGTCACTCTCTGCCCCTTGCTGCTGGGCTGCGGCTCCCACCGGGGCAGGTTAGCAACGCCCTGGGTTCAGAGCTGCTTTAGGGGAGACAGGGATCAGTCAGGGGTGCCACAGTCGGGGCAGATTCCCTGGATGGCATCAGGGAATTAGGGGTCACATGTGGGACTGCTGCTGTGATGCTGCCCAGGATGCCCAGGGGTGCTGCTGGGTGGGTGGCTGCGGGAGCTGTGCCTGTAGTGCTGGTGGGGACCTGGGTGCCTGTGTCTGCACCTGATGCCCAGAGCTGGGTCTGATCACCAGCAGGACACTGGGGTCTGTGGGTGTGGCCTGGGACTAAACTGGAGCTTGGGAGGGTGCAGGATGCTGGGCTCGAGCGGCTGGTTTCATCCAGGGACAATCAGTTCTCCTCGTGGAACAGCCAGTTAGTCACCCATGGCTCTGACCAGTGCTCTGCCGTGGGGGTGTCTTGGAGGGGTTTTGCTGCTGTGGTGCCGCTTTAGAGCAGGAGCCCTTGCCTGCATCTCATGGCCAAGTCTCCCCAGGGAACCTTTGTCTGACCATCGCAGCCCCATCTGAAGTGTTAACATATAATCAGGAGCAATAAGCATTTACTGGCTATTATTTTCCATTTGCATGGTCAGCTGGAACAGACAGCAACTTGGAGTAGGGCTTGATATGCCTATATTGATTTTCTTTATAGATTAGAGTGATTCAAGCAGTTATAAGGTTAATTTCAGATGATTAACTTCACTATATTGTAATATTTGATTTAGATTGGCTTTCAAACACTTTCCACTTATTGATTTTCAATATTGTACTTTTAGCACTGCAGCCAAATGTCATTTAAGTAAAAGGTTGACGGAGTAGAAAATATTCACGTCAGACCGGAAAATTCTGCTGCGTGCCAGCCTGGGCCGGCCCGGCACAGCCAGAGAGGAGCGGAGGGCAGAGCAGGGTCCAGACCCAGCCCTGGCTGAACTCACGCAGCGCTGAGGCAGCCCCTGGGCGAGGGTGGCTCTGGTGCCACGGGGTCCCCTCCACTGCACGCTGGTCCTCACCAGCACCGGGATGAGCCATCGCTCCCCTCCACCTGCGTCCCCTGTCACGCAACCGGGGCGACTGTGGCGTCACTGCTATTGGCAGCGTTGTTGCTGTTTTGTTTGTGACATTAAAACTCCTTCTCGATAAAAATCAGACCATGAAATTGTTGGATATGAGGAGAAGTTTGACCTGCCAATTTCTCCTCCTGGCTTCAGATAATCCTCCCATCCTGGGGGAGGTGCCGGAGTCTTCTGGCCTAAGCTGAATAACAAGATTTTATTTGCATCAGCTGGAAGTGGCTGGGGATTTGGAGACTGTAGGAAAATTGCACTTATGTGATTTCGCAGGGAGCTTCCTCCTAAAATATGCAAATGAGGCATTAACATCTTTTCTCGTCAAGGGATCTTCACTTTCTCACAAACCTCCCAGCCCAAGAGGAGTTCACGGAGTTAACGTTCCTGATACAGGTGCCAGGGGTGTGCAGTATGAACAAGCAGGAGGCTGTTCCCAGCACCCCCCGTTGGGCAGATGGTTCTGCTGGTTTTTAGGGGCCGCAGTGGGGCTGGTCCCTTCTCCCTGCAGAGAGGTGCCAGGTGTCACCCCTGGGACCCTGCTTCACCTGGGGACCACAGCCTCTGGAAAATCCCGGGCAGGGGTGTGTGTGATAATCTCGTGGCTTTACGATCCTCATCTTGCCAACAGCAGTGCCCACCTTACCCACCAGTGTCACGTGGGTCTAAGGTCCTCCAGCAGTGATCTAAGGCTCCTGCAACAGGTCACCCTGTCCCCACGGCTCTAGTCCCTGTCCTCGGCGTCTACAGTCGCAGAAACTCTGCTTAAGCAACGAGGTTTTTTGATGAGAAACCTCATCCCTGTGTGCTGGGGATCTTCACTGTCCCATCCTCACCGAGCTGTGTTCTTGCTTCAGCCTGCGGTCCCAGGCAAGGGGTGGGAGAGGTGCAGCCTCCACCCGTCCGAATGATGCCTCTCACTGTGCCGTCGTGTAAAGGAAAAGCTCTGTGTTTCCTCACTGTTGAGTGTGATGTGGTGCCCTATATAGCCCCTGTGACAAGACTGTAAAAATAATATCAAACTGACATGTCAGCTCTCGGAGGCCAGCACTGCGGGCTTTTATATTAGATTGTTCTGAGCTGAAATGCACAAAGAAAAAAACATCACCGAAAATACGCTGCTTCTTGCTTATTTTACATCTCAGTGTGGATAATATGTGCACGTCTCAGAGCAGATTATATTAATGTTTCTGAACACTGATGAGTCCAAACCCACTAAGAGCTGTGCACAGCAGCTCAGAGGGTGTGGGAGTGACGGAGGCGCTGGGAAGTCAGAACACAGGCAGGGAGCTGTTTGCCTTTTCCATGGCGCGTGTCTCCTCCTATCTCTCGCGCTTTTCTTTTCAGGGGCTATTTTCTTCTCCACATTTTGGCGATGTGCTGAATACAGATGAGACACAATGTACACAGAGCTGTTAGATTGACACAAGCCCATTTTGTAGTTTTGGAGAAAGAAAGACGCCCCGATCAGTTAGCCTGCCGTGGTCTGCGGACGATGCGAGGCACCTGGCTGGGACCGTCCCTTAGCCGGCAGAAGTCGCGGGGCAGCTCCGCGGGGGTGCCCTGGGATCAGCTGCCCCACGGCCGCTGGCGCTTGGCCAGGCTGGGCCCATGGGGCTTCCACTACATCTGAGGAGCCAGAGCCGGGCGGCTGCTGTTCTGGCCACTCCTCTCTGAGCCCAGGAGAAGTGGTGCCTCTCTCCACGGACTCTGGGGATTCTTTACAGAGCCTGGCTGGTCACTCTGGTTCAGGCAGAGCTGATCAAATACTTACTTTCAAATGAATTGTCTGATTAATTTTGTCATTTCAAGTGATTTATTTATAAGTCATCTGCAATGACAAATATTTATATTGCCTCCTGACCAGCGATTATTTGCCCTTCCTGATCATGAACTAGTATACACCTGCAGCAGCTGATGCTAGTGCTCTAAACTTTGCAACAATAATCCAAGAACATGAAGAGCACCCCATGATTCCCTCAGCAGTCTGCAGGCCATTGCTGTTATCTCCATCTCTTTTCCACATGCACCTTTTGACAAAAGGGGACTGCACAGACCCCAGAAAGGTCAAAGCTATTAAAAATATTTTCCATGAGTGGTGCTGCAGGTGCCCAAACACTTGAAGCTCTCCAGGGAAAGTCTGAACTTGCATTTTTCACCTTCAGTTGCTCCAAGTCCCACCTGGCACCCACTAGAAGAAACCAGTGTGGAAAATAACTTTCTGAAGCACCTGGGTCCGTCAAACCAGGCTTGATGAAACGGCTGTTGTATTGTGCCTGTTGAACCTAGAGAGAGAAATACATTTGTTCAAGTGCTTCTTGTGACTGGAAAAATAGCAGGCGTGCTAGATGCAAGCCATTTTAAAATACAAAGGAACATTTGTTCAGTATTTTTCCAGGTATCTGTTGAATCTGTATCAATAAAGAAAATCATGTGGCTTAGATAGACCTTGCAGTGGCCACTCTGAGACTGCACATATGTGGCAAGATTGTGTTGCTTCTGCCTTTACCTGCTTTCACCTCACTCGGTGAGATGCCTCAGAAGCTCCCTTTGGGCACTTCTGGATTTGAATGATGTAAATAGTGGTGTCATCTGTATGCTGCGCTGGATTCTCATTCTGGCGCTGTCTCACCTGCCGGCACGTATGGTAAATGAAAGCCGTGCCCGTACACGGCAGGATGGCACCCTGCTAATAGCCTTTGTCCTGCAAACATCTATGATTTATGTCTGCGCTCTGTTCTTGCCTCCTCAGTCCCAGCTGGGCGTGGATCGGTGGGGATGCTGCGGAACTTTGCTGCATATGACCAATAATGTCACCCTCGTGTGATGTTTCTGAGAGATGATGTGAGAATGACATTGCCTGCAGCCTCTCTGTCTGAGCCAATTAAACAGAGAAATTAAACAATGTCTGAGTCAATTAAAAAGAGAAATTAAAAAATGTGACAAACAGGAGACAGTGGAGACAAAGCTCACTGCTGAAGTTCCTCTAAGGAAGGACACCACGGACGTGTGGAGCAGCCAGGGTCTGGCCACCAGGCTGCGGTGCCTTCCCCAGGTCTGTGCGGTGATCTCCCTGGAGGGTGGGAATCATCTCATGGTGGGGCTGGCACCTGTAGCTGCTCTGAACCCACTTCTCAGGAGACATTGCCTCCTTGGTCCAGCATCTTCTCTACGGTGCTGGCAGTGGAGCCCAGCAAAGCCTCTTCCTTCTGGGGCAACCTGGGCAGATGTTTTCTGGCCTCACGGGCTGGGTGAGGAGCGTGTGGACAGTGGGGGACTCACAGAGCTGGCTCTGGCAGGGACAGAGTCCCTCAGCCTCGCAGGAGTGCATAGTCCATGTCTGGAGCTCAGCACAGAGCAGCTCTGCAATCCGGAGCCACTGTTCATGGTCACGGACATGGCATCCAGCGGAATGCATGCCAGAGTCAATTCGTAATTCCTCCACTGAGCTCCTGTGTTTGGTTCAGCTGCACCATTTCTCTCTTCTAGATAACTATCCAAGACTGAACACCAAAAAACCCACAGCGTCCCTCACTGCTCTCCTCACCCTGCTAGTGGAGAGGAGAAGCTGTCTAGTGAGCAGAACAAACCCCTTCTGGAGGCTTCCAAGGTGCAGCTGGAATGTATTTTCCCAATAACTTTAGGGAAAATTATAAATATGCACCATAAATTTATCTGTGCTTGGCTAAGTCCTCCCCAGGCAGCTCACGCAGGCACCCAGTAATGCACTGGCAGCAGTGGGAGCTGCCGTATTTCAAAAACCCAGACAGAGGGGAAATGGTTACTGGAACAGGGAGAGCTCAGGGTCACTGACATATTTGCCAACGTTCCGGGTGTGGGGTGAGCCCCGGGAGGTGTCTCTCAGTCAATGTGGCTGGTGGCACAGTGTCTCTGTGGGCAGGACCCCCTGCTGACACAGCTCCCAGTGGGCAGGGGGTGTGCACACCAGTGGCTGAGTGGCTGGGCTCCTGCTCCAGGCTCCCCTGGGGCTCTCTGGTTCTGCTTAAGGGTGGTCTTTGGGTCTGCCAAACCACATGGGCAGCTGGGACTCCTCTGGCTCATTTCAGCAGAGCCCAAGGAGCAGTGTCGAGAGCGTAACTGGCACAGAGGGGTGTGCAGCACCCGTGGAGAGGAAAGGCCAGTGGTCAGACCAGCTCAACTTCTCTCTGTCCTCACTGTAAGCAATTGGGCTTCCCAGTCTATTGAGGGACTTTTCTCTTCCAGAGCTGTTAATAGAAGCAACTAAGCCAGAGTTTGTCTTTGCTGTATCTAATTGGCACTTTCAACTGTAAGTAAAGTGATCTACTAATCATTTTGATCTCTGTTCTGTTCTTTGATCTAGCTGTTGTTCTCAGGTGCACACACTGACAGCACAATTAATTAATTGCAAGTTTATAACTGTGCAGCTGCAGCGTGCTCCAGTTCACGCTTCGAGTTCCCCTAGTTGAGTTGCCAGTCTGTTGTTAATTCCAGCCAACAACAGTGATCCAGACTGCCATCCCTGACCTTTTAAATTCCCCCAAGTCCACAAGCAGAGTATGCACCAGGGACGAGCTCTGGCTTCCTGCAAGGGCTCCTGATGGCCTTGGAGCTTCTGCGCTCAGCACCTGGACCTGGCTGGGGCAAGGGGCCCAGCTGCAGATCAGCATTTCCTAGAGCTGTTCGATTATTTATGGGTAGGTGCGGTGTGGAGCGCTCCATACAGCTTACAGCAAAAGAGGAGAGAGCAGGAGAGCACCTCGGGGAACAACCCAAGACCTCTGCTAGCATTAACTATTCTGTATCCTCAGTTTGAAAGGGAATTAATTAAACCTCCTGCTGCAGGGTTTTGATCAGTCCCTGCTGCAGGACAAGATGAGACTTACCAGAGGAGCTGGAGATCCTCCATTGTACGCTCTTCTCTGAAGCAGCTGCCAGGAAAATATAGCAGGTACATCACAAACATGGCTTGTTTGTGCTGCTCCTTTTGCTCACCTGTTTTCCACACCAAAGAAGTTACATTGCTCTTCTGGCAAGTGTGGCTGGCATGGCCTTGTGTTGTGGGCAGAGCTTGACATGGTACCTGTGGATGAGGGAGGTCACACCGTGGGAAGGGGCAGGAGAACTTGTTTGCTGACATTGGTGGCTGAGGGCCCTGCATGGAGCAAGCTGCAGCCTTTGGGGCTGGGCACGCTCCTGTCAGAGCCAGCTCTGCCCTGCTTGGTGCTCTGGCAGCCTTGTTCAGCTTCAACAGGCTCGTGCTCCATGAGCTGTCAAATCTCTTTGCCAGGAGAGCCAGTGGACAAAAGAGCTTCCTCTGTATATTGTGCTTCCTTTAGAACAAGGCAAATATTTCAGTATCTGTTGAAGAGTATTTGCATTTTTATGGATAAATTCAAGAAAAAAGGCACCACGCAATCCCAATTTGCATCCCTTATTTCCATAGAAACTACAGGAGCCTTGATTGCTTTCATGTGCTTTTGATGAAAATTGAGTGGGGTATCTTTATCCTGCCATAAGGTGGGAAGAAAAATTGGCATTCACAATAATATCTAATGGTTCAAAGGATACTTTTGCAAAACAACTTGCTGTGATTTATTAAATAAGTTGGTGTTTTTCAAATAATTGGAAGAAAACTTTTCTAGAAAGCTTGTTGTGATCCTTCGCTAAACTGCTGTAGATTAACATCTGCTTGTGTGGAAGGAGCAGGGATTGTCTGCTGGCACGTGACGGCTCCTAGCCGAAGTTCAGGCACTGGCAGGGAGCCGTGAGAGTTTAGATATCCTAATCCATGCAGGTGCTTTTGGGCTGTAGGGGGGATAGAAACACAGGCAGTAAATACGGTGCCAGTGGGAGCGCCTGACGGCTCCTGGTGGAGTGCTGGGCTCTGTGGGCAGGACCCTGCCTGCTCTGCCCGCCCGCGGGGCAGCTGGGCACTGCCTGGGCAGAGGGCCAGGGGCCGGGGCTGCTCAGTCCAGCTGTTGTGCCCTGCTCAGGAACCCCCTGGAAGGACTCTGGAGCCTGCTCTCATTAGCCTGGTGAGAGGCGGTTTCCTTGCAGCTCCTGTCTCCTGGAGCAGGTTGGATGTGCTGTGCCTGTGCTGCTCATCCTGACACAGGGCCATTTATATTTGATGGTGTTTGGATGAATTATGCACATAGCCACTAAGAGAAATTTAATGATGGGTTTCGTCTTCTTTTTTTTATAGATTTCAGCCTTTGAATTAAGCACCAGTTTGCTCTCAGTGCTACAGGGGATAAAGGGAATATTCCAGTCCCTGCATTCATCACAGCTGCTCTGCCAAGCACAGTTAACAAGTAAACAGTAATCGCCCACAATTATTGCCCATTACGTGCTCTCTTCACCTGAGATCGGACAACAAAGCAGGAGCATAGAGTCACAGGAGGGGCTGGGTGGCAAGGACCTGTCAAGATGAAATAACAGCAAAAAGACCTGTCAAACACTGGCTCTGCGAAAGACCCAAATCCTCTCCTGATGGCCCCTCAGCGCAGTGTACAAGAGCTACTTCTGTGTAATTATAAATTGTCTGTAGGGCTTATCTGAGAGGTTCAGAGTTGACATTACAATAATAGGGTGGGTGAGCTTTATTTAAGGGATAATGTTCCTGGCAGCGGTGTATACATGGCAACAAATGAGCGTGGCGGGTGATTAACAGCAGCATGGAGCCTGCAGAGCCTACGTGGGCCCTGACGCCGGGCCAGAGCAGAAGGAGCCTGGCAGGTCTCT